>SZWC01002283.1:81622-116333 GCA_023375785.1 Penium margaritaceum
CCCCCCCCCCCCGAGCTCTGTAGATCTTGTTACTCAGCTAACCAACCAATCAGAAAAAAATCATAGACCTATTTTGTGCCAGGCAGGATTCTCTCAGTGAGCCCTGCTGGACGGCCGACAACCCAAAACCCGTCGTCCGTTTTGCCTACAAACTGGACCATACCATGATACGGACGTTGCTAACGCAGTCGTGCGGTTAGAATCAGCTAGGAAAATAGCAGCAAGGAGTTATGGCTGCCCATACCCAGGCAGTGCCTACGACAGTCTGTGATGCCAAACAGGGACACACAGTAGGAGACATGGACCCTAGGCACAGCATGATGCTGCAGACGCAATGCCATAACCCGAAACAACGCTGGGTGCATGCAAACGGCATCTGCAGTGGCCGTGACCGCTGGCGGCCCTACCGCCGAGGAGGCCTGCCGATGGAGCGGAGCGCATCGCCGGAGGGAGGAGGCTCCAGCAAATGGTGCGTGGGCCTCAGCGCGCGTCGGCTCCACCGAGCGACACTCCAGCATCGTTGAGTCTCGCCGTCAGTCATCTGCACGCTGATGTACACAAGCCGGGAGGACACAACAGAGTACAATGAGAGATGCACGAAAACCAACAGTCCCCCATGACTCACATGTGCGGGTAGAGACAAAGTCAACGACCAGACTCCCCCAGCCACGCAGAGACGCACGCAGGGACAAAGAGAGCCACTCACGGACGCATGCCGACCGAACTCACAGCCTTATTGAACGAGTCGCGCTTCAGTGCCTTGGTCAAGAAGTGAGCCAGTTGCCGTGCTGTCTCAACCCACACAATGTTGATGCTGTCGTCATGCAACAACGAACGCATGTAGTGATACTTAACGTTGATGTGGTTTGTGCATGTGTGATGCACGCCGTCATTGTCGGCGATGGCCATGGCACTCTCATTTTCACAATGCAACGTGATTGATCCGACAGACTGACGTAACTCGGACAACAGAAGACACAACCACACATTCTCACACGCGCCTGAGCTAAGAGCAACGTACTCAACCTCAGCAGTGCTACGTGCAATGCACCCTTGCTTGCCGCTCAGCCAGTACACAACTGTGCCGCCAATCAGAAAGATCCAACCTGTGTAACTCTTACCGTCCGGACTGCCGGCCCAGTCACTGTCGTTGTAGCCCACCGCGACAACAGACGGCTGACGGCAGAACATGAGAACTCGCCGAGGAGTCCAGACGACATAGCGCAGTACTCGGATTGCGGCCTCGTAGTGGAGGTGACGCGGCTCGTGAGAAAACTGGGCCAGGAGGTTGACGGCGAACGCGATGTCTGGGCGCGTCATTGTCGCCAGGAACATCAATGACTCGATGACTCGCAGGTACGTGGTCACATCAACTGGCTCCCCCACAACAGTTGGATCAGGACTCTTCAGCTTCACCTGGCCATCGGGTGACATGGGTGAGGATGCGCTCGGCACGAGTGGCAGGTCCTCCGCAAAGCGGGTGGACACACTGCACATAGGCGGCCTAGTGGATATGGAGGACGCCTTGGGAGCGATTATGCTCAAGCTCCATGCCCTAGAAGACTCTAACAGATCGGTGATTCTTCATCTTGTAGGCGGCATGCAGTGAGTCCTTGACACGCTGGATGGTAGCCGTGTCTGGCAACGCAATGAGGAGATCGTCGACGTAAACCAAAACAGCGGCAAAAATCTGGCCTCGCGGACTGACAAACAGCGCGGGGTCAGCGGTGATATGCTGGAGTCCGCCTGGAAGGAGTGTGCTGTTGATTTCTTGGTTCCAGCACCGAGGCGACTGCTTCAAGCCATAGAGGGCCTTACGTAGTCGCCAGAATCTCCCAGTGCCATCGTCGAAGCCTGGGGGCTGCACCATGTAGAGCTCCTCACCCTCCAGTGAACCATGGAGAAAAGAGTTGCTCACATGCATCTGATGCAGCTCCCACCCATGCTGGGCGACCAGGCTGAAGAGCGCCTGGCTAGTGGAGAACCGGCCAATTGGGGCAAAGATCTGGTCGTAGTCAACCCCAGGAATCTAGGCAAACCCCTTGGCTGTAAGACGGGCCTTGTACTTGTCCAAGGACCCGTCGGGCTTCCACTTGCGCCGAAAGACCCACTTGGCACCGATGGCCTTCCGACCTGGAGGAAGGTCAATGAGGTCGTACACATGGTGTTTTCGGATAGCAACGAGCTTATATGCGCAGGCAACGTCCCAGTGTGTAGCCTCAGGAGAGGCTTGTGTCTCGCGCAGGGTGGCTGGGTCCTCCTGGCATGCTGTGGAGCGGACTGAGAGAGAATGTGCATCTCGAGCCCCAAGTGGGATGCGCGCGAGTGCAGCCACGACAGCGTGCCGATGCTCGTGATGAAGCATGGCGTAGCCCATTGCAAAGCCCGGGTGAAGGTCTGCAATGATGGCCAAGGTGGTCAAACAGAGGGCCTTGGTGCCAGGGTCCCCACTCACGACCGTGGGAGTGGAGGAGACACATGGAGCCAGGGGGGGTCGAGGCGCCACGAAGCGCGTTACGACGGTCTACGCACTCACCGACGGTCTGGGTTGGAGGCTGCCACCTGGGCCACGTGTGTAGCGTGGTAGGGCAAGAGATGACACTGAGTCCGACGGGCCGATGGAGGTAGATGGGGTTGCTGGCCCGGAGGGAACAGCGGATGCAACCGGGGTAGCTGTCCCGAATGGGCCAGCGGACGCGACTAGAGCTGCTCGCCCAGAGGGGCCAGTGGACGCAACTGGAGTTGCTGGCCCGGAGGGGCCAGTGGACACAACTGGGGCTGTCGGTCCGGAGGGACCAGGAGACGCGACTACGGCTGCCGGCCCCGAGGGACGAGCGGACACGACTGGGGCTGCCGGCCCAGAGGGACCAGCGGACGTGTCTGGGGCTGCCAGCCTAGAGGGACCAGCGGACACGACTGGGGCTGCCGGCTCGGAGGGACCAGTGGATGCAACTGGGGCTATCGGCTCACAGGGACCAGTGGACACGAGTGGGGTTGCCGTCGTAGAGGGACTGAGGGATGTGTCACCCGAAAGCGGCAGGACGGAGGATGGACTCACCACTCCCCCATGCGACGAGATAGACACGGACGAGCCAGAGCAGGACGCAAGGAAACAAGTCCTCGAAGAAGAGGGTATCCTAGGACTCGACGATGCATTGCCGGGAGGGATCCCAGAAGCGCCACGCCTTGGAATGACGAGAGACACCGAGGAAGGTGCAGGGACGTCCGCGGGGGGCGAGCTTGCCGCCCTACTGCGGGGCGGGCAGCCACACAATGGCCACACAGCCCCAGACGCGAGCCGGGTGGAGGTCAGCTCGCTGACCACACCAATGCTGGTACGGCGTGGACTGGCAAGGAAGGGAACCGTGGGGAATCCGGTTCCAGACCCAGGTCATGTAGGCCATGGCTTCAAAATAGAAGCCATCGGAAAGACCAGACTCGACCCGCATGCTGAGGACGGCGTCGGCCATGGTACGGTTCCACCGTTTGGAGACACCGTTCTGGGCGGGCGTGTAGGGCGCAGATGACTCATGGTGGATCCCGTAGGAGGCGAGATAGGTCAATGCCTCACCCATGTACTCGCCATCGCAATCGGAGTAAAAACGGCAAAGAGAACGGCCACACTCGTGCCCCGCAAGGACAAGCCAGTCCAGGATGGCTCGGGCGACATCGCTCTTCTGTCGAAGGCAGAAGACCTAGTGGTAGCAAGAATAGTCGACAGTGAGGGTGAGGACATAGTGGCCATGCTAGCTGACGGACTCGGTGGGGAGAGGGCCCATGACATCAGAGTGGACGAGGTCAAGAGGGGTGGATGCACGAGAGTAAGACAAAGGGTACGAGGACCGGTGCATCTTCCCCTGAGCGCAATCAATGCACTCAGTGGGGCACGGGAGAGGGAAAGTCTTCGGGTCAAGGCCCTTGGCCGGTTTGGTGCGAAGCATGCTGTCTACAGCGGCAGAGTAGACGTGGCAAAGGCGGCGGTGCAAGAGGCGGGTGTGCTGAGGAGAAAGCGCACTGGTGACAAAAACATCGCCGGTGGCGGCCGACGGGAAGGAGACAGAAGGATAGGAGGAGATGAGAGGTACATGCCACGGATTGCCAAGGGCGGTGGCGTGCAGGACGACAAGACTAGACGGACGCAACGATATAGTGCCAACACTACGCGAGTGCACAACGTCCATGCTCATGCGATCAAGGGCAGTGACGGACAGGAGGCTGAGCTTGAGACCAGGGACGAAGAGGACATCGGTCAGAAAGACGTCACCAGCAGGATCACGGAAACAAACGATGCCAACTCCACGGACAGGCAACACCTGTTTGGAGCCCGTCCGGACATCGGAGACATCGCCTACAAGACCGAGCATACTAAAGGCCTTACAAGAGGTTGTCATGTGATCCGTGGCCCCGGAGTTGATGATCCAGGTCTCAGCGGAGTCCTGGACCGGGGTCGCCAGATCGCTAACGGTCACATGGCAGCAAGGAAGGGACGCGGACACAGTGGAAGGAGGCGTGAACCGAGACTGCCAATCGTCAAGCCACACAATGTCATCATGGGAAGAGGTAGAGGAGACAATGGGAGACAAAGAGACAGACGAGGAAATGGGACACGACCGTAGTTCAGTCTCAATCATTCAGGGCTGGGCAGGAGAGCAGGAGGTGATGCAACTTGCACTTCTCTAGGGAGGAGGGCGTGGCAGGCCAAGCTGGAGCGCAATGAACTGCTCCAGCTGACGCTCACGGGAGGATGGCCCGAGAGTGTAGACCGAGTGTGGAGTGACGGCATCGGAGCCCGAGTAAGGGAAGGACTATGCCAGTAATGGGAACGGAGGCGCCGACGGCTATGGACAATACTGTTGTGGCGCGAGTGTCTGCTGGAGTGGCGAAGCTGCCGGAGTGGCGGAGCTACTGGACGAGGTCGAGGCGTCAGGGCTGGCGACAACTACAGCGGTAGAGGCGAGACGGAGCTCCCACTGGCAACGCATGGTGGCGATGACGCGTGCCTCGTCCGTCGAGAGAGGGCACGTGTACCACCCGTGCCCGGGCTGGCCACAGTTGTGGCGGACCGAGCCACCACCGCTGGACCCAGTCGACGGCTGCTACTACAGCTGCTGCGACTGACCCTTGCCTTTCTTGTTTTGGCCTTTCTTCTTCTTCCCCAAAGACAATGAGGTAGCCGCACCGGGGGAAGCGACGGCCACGTAGGCGACGACAGGGGAGGCAAGAGCCTCTGTGCGCTTGAGTTGGGACTCCAGACAATCTTCCTCCATGCAGAGGAAGAGCTCGTATGCCCAAGGCATGAGGGTGCCCTCGGTCGCCATGGTGGAGAGGATATGCTGGGGGTAGTGGACAAAGACGTCTGCGTACGCGCTAGTGGCACCGCGCTTGATGGTGAGGAGCGTAGCCAAAGGGGGTGGGGCAGATCTGCCGAGGCGACAAAGGATGTCCTCTGCCCGCTGCTAGTAGGCAGTGACCGTCTCGGTCTCCCCCATGTGCAGGGAGTTGAACTCTCGGAGCAGACGGCTTGTCTCAACTCCGCTAGACAGACAATGGGGCCGGGTGAGGACGTGCCACGCGGCTGTAGGGTCGGGAGTGGCGCTAGCGGTGAAGTCGCCGAGGAAAGGCTCTAGGGCCAAGCGGGAAGCCGGAGGGGCGACTGGGACGAGGGTACGGACGGCGCGACCAGCACCATACAACTGGTCGGCCTCGGTGGGATCATACGGGAAGGTGTAGTATGCCCACAGGCCCTCACCTTGCGCCCAGATCTGGAAGCTGAGCTCCCAGCTCCGGAACTGCTCGCCAGCCTGAAACGGCGGCGGCGTCTCAAAGTCCTGCCTGCGGCCGGCGCCCGGAGTGGGGCCAAAGATGGAGGTCATTGTCTGCCACTGGCGCTGAGTCTGCTGCAGTGCCAGGTAGTGCGTGGCAGCAAATACAGTTGGGCTGGCATGCCCTGGAGGGATGAATGATGGCGGTGCACTAGTGGCAGTCTGGGAGGCTAATGGCTGCAGCGCTCCAAGCTGCTGCGTCAAGGCGGCAAGCTGTTGCTGAAGAGAAGCAAGGGGGTCAGGGTTGCCACCAACAATGCCAGTGGGTTGTTACTGCTGCTGCTGTTGTTGCTATAGTCGATGCAAGAAAGGGGGGCTAGGGGTCCCCCCACCAGAGGAGGACCCCTCCCCACTGGGGCTACCAACCATGGTCTGGTGGCCCTTGTTTTTTTTGTTGCTGATGTCAGCAGTGGCTTGGGGCGGTTGGCATTATACCCACCTTTTGGTTGTCTTCCCCCTTCCCTTTCCCCCTTTTCTTGTTGTTTTTTTATGACGTCAGCAGTGACGCCAGCAGTGACGTCAGCAACGGGATGCTCACTTCAGCAGTGGCAGTTGTTGGGGCCGCTCCTACCGTTGTTTTTACCGCTGCTGCTATTACTGCTACTGCTTATCCAGCTGCTGCTGCTGCTGCAGCTTCTGCTGTTGCTACTGCTGCTGCTCCTACTGCTGTAGCTGCTGGTGCTGCAGCCGCTGCTACTACTGCTGCTGCTGATGCTGGTGCTGCTGTTGTTATAGTTGCAGCTGTTGCTACTGCGGCTGCGGCTTCTGTTGCTGCTGCGGCTGCAGTTACAGTAGCAACTGCTGCTAGTGCGGGCTGCTGCGGCTGCTGTGGCTGCTACAACAGCTAAGGCAGCTGCTGTAGTTGGGGAAGAGAAGCTGGTGGGATGGGGGATTTTTTTTTCTCTCGTTTTTCTTATTTTTTCCCTTCTTTGGTCTGTCACATCGGGCAGCTGCCTGCTTTTTGCTGCGAGCAGCAGGTTGCTGCTTGCTGGCAATAGCGAGCTGCATCTTGCTGGGAGCAGCGGACTGCTGCTCGTCGCTTGCTCGCTGCGGGCTGCGAGCAACAGTAGCCACTACTGGGTGCTCCAAGTAGCTGCTCGCTGGTGCTACTACTGCGGTTTGCTGCTACGGCTGTTACAGCCTGTTGCTGCTGCTGCACGCTACTATAGCTGTTGCTAGCTATGGCTACTGCTCGCTGCTGTTGTAGGCTGCTGCTGCGAGTTGCTGCTACTACGAGCTACTACTGCGGGCTGCTGCTGCTGCGGGCTGCTACTGCTGCGCGCTGCTGCGAGCTACTGCTTGTGCCTGCTGCTGCTGCTGCTGCTGCACGCAGCAGCTACTGGCTGCTGCTACCATTGCTCGCTGCCGTTGCCTGCGGATGCCACTGTTGCAGGTTGCTTTTGCTGTGCGCAAGTGCCAGTCATTGCACCTGGGTGACGTTCCAGTGTGCGTCGTCGCCCGCAGATGTTGGACGCGGCCTGCCGCTCACCTCCTCGCATCACGTGTGGGGGTCAGTGATGCTGAAAAAAAATTGGCAGCATTTCCCCTGCACTAACGCGTATGGGGGTCCACCGGCGTTGTCTGGCACCTGTACGCCAGTCTTCTACTCTGCTGCTACGCTCTGGCTCTGATTCCAAGCTGGAAAACCTAGGCAGCAGGTTGGGGCAGCAGCGTTGTTGATGCAGCGTGCTGGCTTCCACGCTCGTTGCTTATGTCTGCTACCCCCTCACTCTGCTGCTCTGGAGTCTAAGTCTGGAAGCTCTGGGTTTGTTACTCAGAAACCCGCGCGCCAGTGTTAGCGCCTGAAAGCAGCTGAAAATCGAAAGTAACTGATTAGGAATGAAGAATGAGCCAAAATGGCAGACCCCTTCAAGTTCTAGCCCCCCCGACTAGTGTAGAACTTGTTACTCAGCTAACCAACCAATCAGAAAATAGTCCTAGACCTATTTTCTGGCAGGCAGAGTTTTCTCGGTGATGCTTGTCACACGCCCGACAGCCCAAAATCCGGGCGTCGTCTGTTTTGCCTGAAAACTGAACCATACCATAATACCGACGCTGCAAACGCAGTCGTGCGGTCAGAATCAGCTAGAAGAATAGCAGCAAGGAGTTATGGCTGCCTGAACCCAGGCAGTTCCGACGATAGTCTGTGATGCCAAACAGGGCCGCACAACAGGAGACATTGACCCTAGGCACATCATGATGTTGCAGACGCAATGCCACAACCATAAACAGCGCTGGGTGCATGCAAACGGCATCTGTAATGGAAATGACCGCCGGCGGCCCGACCGCCGAGGAGGCCTGCCGATGGAGTTGAGCG
Source organism: Penium margaritaceum (assembly GCA_023375785.1). Taxonomy (NCBI): domain Eukaryota; kingdom Viridiplantae; phylum Streptophyta; class Zygnematophyceae; order Desmidiales; family Peniaceae; genus Penium; species Penium margaritaceum. The sequence goes on from SZWC01002283.1 coordinate 89,762, forward strand.
CATCGCCGGAGGTAGGAGGCTCTAGCAAATGGTGTGTAGGCCTCAGCGTGTGTCGGCTCCACCGAGCGACACTCCAGCAGGGTCGAGTCTCGCCGTCAGTCATCTGCCCGCCGATGTACACAAGCCGGGAGGACACAACAGAGTACAACGAGAGATGCAAGAAAACCAACAACATGCATGTAGACAGCCTTTGCAGTGGCTATGACCGCCGGCGGCTCAACTGCCAAGGAGGTGTGCCGATGGTGTTGAGCAAGTTGATGCATGGAGGAGGCTCCAGCGAACTCCGTATAGGCCTCAGCGTGCGTTGGCTCCACCGGACGACACTCCAACGGCGTTAAGTCTCACCGTCAGTCATCTGTACGCTGATGTACACAAGCCGGGAGGACGCAACAGAGCACAATGAGAGACGCAGAAAAACCAACACTCCCCAATGAGTCATAGGCGTAGTGCACATGGACGGGCAGAAACAGAAATGCCAGGCCGTAGGTTGGGGCATCATTGTTGATGCAGCGTGCGGGCTTCCTTGCTTGTTGCTCAAGTCTGCTGCCTCCTCAGTCTGCTGCTCTAGAAACTATGTCTGGAAGCTCTGGGTTTGTTTCTCAAAAGCGCCTACGCCAGTGTTAGCGCCAGAAAGTAGCTGGAAACTGAAAGTAACTGATAAGGAATGAAGAACAAGCAACAATGGGAGACCCCTACAAGTTCTAGCTCCCCCCCACTAGTGTAGAACGTGTTGCTCAGCTGACCAGCCAATCAAAAAATAGTCCTACACCTGTTTTCTGGCAGGCAGGGTTTTCTCGGTGAGCCTTGCCAGACGCCTCACAACCCAAAACCCGGGCATCGTCCATCTTGCCTAAAAACTGGATCATACCATAATACCTACGCTGCAAACGCAGTCGTGCGGTCAGAATTAGCTAGAAAGATAGCAGCAAAGAGTTATGACTGCCCGAACCCAGGAAGGGCCTATGAAAGTCAATGATGCCAAACAATGCCACACATCAAGAGACATGGACCCTAGACAGAGCATGATGCTGCAGACGCTATGGCACAGCCAGAAACAGCGCTCGGTGCATTTAGACAGCATGTGAAGTGGCCATGACCGCCGAGGAGGCCTGGCGACGGAGCTGAGTGCGTCGTTGGAGGGAGGAGGCTCCAGCAAACTGTGAGTAGACCTCAGCGTGCGTCGGCTCCACTGGAGGACACTCCATCAGCGTCGAGTCTCACCGACATTCATGCACGCCAATGTACACAAGCCGAGAGGACACAACAGAATACCGTACTGATCTTAGATTTCGTGGTCCAAAATAATTTTCAGTGTGTAACTTAGGTTCACAATTTACTTGCTTCATTTTACCGTTGTAAAAAACGAACAAATTTGGTCATAAGGTATCCTTGATTTTGTAGGCAGGGCCACACAGGTAACCATTTTCCATGGTCTAAAAGTGGGTTCGAATCCCAAAGTCGGGATTCAATGCGAGCAGCCTCCAGATTGATGCACGACATCCGTCGATTTCCACCCCACGTCCCCTCGCATCTACTCTTCCACTCTACCATTCCCCCCAATGCCGTTGTACATGCCAACAAACATGGCGCGAGCCACGTATGTTGGCACGTATCACGCATCGAATTTTTGGAACACTCGCCGATTGGCGTGAAACGTTTCAAGTACCCTGATTAAGACGTACATGGGATGTCCTCTCTTTGAAACCTGTACGACACATCTGACACGATTATTTTAGCGTTATCAAATTAACATGATATACTACTAGCACACAGCCGAATTCATGAATTCGTCATAAAAAAACAATTGAAAACAAAATCTAAGAGCAGTACGGTACAATGAGATGCGTAAAAACCAACACTCCCCCATGATTCACCGGCGTAGTGCACATGAGCGGGCAGAGACACAATCAATGGCTAGACTACCCCAGGGCACTCAGAGACGCAAGCAGGGACAAGGAGAGTCACTCACGGACACACGCCAACTGAACTCACAGCCTTCTCGAACGAGTCGTGCTTCAGTGCCTTGGTCTAGAAGTCTGCCAGCTGCCGTGCTGTCTCAACCCACACGATGCTGATGCTGCCGCCATGCAACAAGGAACGCACATAGTGAAACTCAATGTTGATGTGCTTTGTGCATGTGTGATGCACGCCATCATTGTCGGCAGTGACCATGGCACTCTCATCATTACAATGCAACATGATGGATGCAACAGACTGATGCAACTCAGACAACAGACGGGGCAACCACACACTCTCACACACGCCTAAGCCAAGGGCCACGTACTCAGCCTTAGCAGTACTACGTGCAATGCACCCCTGCTTGACACTGCACCAGGATACAGTTGTGTCACCAATGAGAAAGATCCAGCCTGTGCAACTCTTACCGTCAGGAGTGGCAACCCAGTCATTGTCAGTGTAGCCTACCGCGACAACAGATGGCTGGCAGCGGATCATGAGACCTTGTCGTAGAGTCGAAACGACATAGCGTTGTATTTGGATCGTGACCTCAAAGTGCAGGTGACGCGGCTCCTGAGAAACTGGACCAGGAGGTTGACGGCGAATGCGATATCTCGGCGAGTCGTAGTCGCCAGGAACATAAGTAACCCAATGATTCGCAGATACATGGTCACGTCAATTGGCTCCCCCATAACAACTGGGTCAAGACTCTTCAAATTCACCTAGCCATCAGGTCACATGGGTGAAGATGTGCTTGCCACGAGTGGCAGGTCCTCAGAAAAGCGGGTGGACAGCGTCTGCACATAGGTAGCCTGGTGGATGTGCAGGACGCCATGGGAGCGATCATGCTCGAGCTCCATGCCCAGGAAGACTCGGGGAGATCCAAGATCCTTCATTTGGTAGGCGACGTGCAGCAAGTCCTTGACACGCTGGATGGTAGCCGTGTCTGGCGACGCAATGAGGAGATCGTCGAAGTAAACCAGAACATAAGCAAAAGTCTGGCCTCGCGGACTGACAAATAGTGCGGGATCAGCGGTGCTATGTTGGAGGCCGCCGTGAAGGAGGGTGCTGCTGATCTCCTGGATCCAGCACCAAGGCGACTACTTCATGCCATAAAGGGCCTTCCGCAGCCGCCACACTCTCCCACTGCCATCATCGAAGCCTGGGGGTTGCACCATGTAGAGCTCCTCACCCTCCAATGAGAAATCGAGAAAAGCGTTGCTCAAGTCCATCTGATGCAGCTCTCACCCATGCTGGGCGACCATGCTGAAGAGCGCCCAGCTAGTGGAGAACCGGCCAACTAGGGCAAAGATCTGGTCGTAATCGATCCCAGGGATCTGGGTAAACCCCTTGGCTGTGAGGCGAACCTTGTACTTGTCCAAGGACCCGTTAGGCTTCCACTTGTGCCAAAAGACCCACTTGGCACCGATGGCCTTCCGACCTGGAGGAAGGTCGACGAGTTCATACACGTGGTGATGTCGGATGGCAGCGAGCTCATCGACGCAAGCAACGTCCCAGTGTGCAGCCTGAGGAGAGGCATGTGCCTCACGCAGAGTGACTGGGTCCTTCGGGCGTGCTGTAGAGCAGACTATGAGAGCGTGTGCATCTCGAGCTCTAGGTGGAATGCACACAAGTACTGCCACGACAGTGTGCCGATGCTCGTGATCAAGCATGGCGTAGTCCAGTACGGAGCCCGGGTGAAGGTCTGCAATGATGGACGGAGTGGTCAGGCCCAAGGTCTTGGTGCCAGGATCCCCACTCACGACCGTGGGAGTGGAGGAGACATGTGGAGCCACACGAGGTTGAGGCACTACGGAGCGTGGTGCGACGATCTGTGTGCTCACCGATAGTCTGGGTCAGAGGCTGCCGCCAGAGCCACGTGTGTAGCGTGGCAGGGCAAGAGATGGCACTGAGTCCGACGGGCAAACGGAGGCGGACGGGGCTACTAGCCCGGAGGGGCCGGTGGACGCGACTGGGGCTGCCGGCTTGGAGGGGCAAATGGACGCGACTGGGACTGTTGGCCCGGAGGGGCCAGTGGACGCGACTGGGGCTGTTGGCCCGGAGGGGCTAGTGGACGCGACTGGGGCTGTCGGCCCGGAGGAGCCAGTGGACACGACTTGGGCTGCCGGCCCGGAGGCTCTAGTAGGCGCGACTGGGGCTGCCGGCCTGGAGTGGCCATTGGACGCGACTTGGGCTGCCGGCCTAGAGGGGCCAGTGGACGCGACTGGGGCTGCCGGCCCGGAGGGATGAGTTGACGCGACTGGGGCTGTTGGCCCGGAGGGGCCAATGGATGCGACTGAGGCTGCCGACCCGGAGGGGCCAGTGGACACGACTGGGGCTGTTGGCCCTAAGGGCCTTGTAGTCGCGACTGAGGCTGCCGACTCGAAGGGGCCAGTGGACGCGACTGGGGCTGCCGGTCCACAGGGGCCAGTGGACGCGACTGGGGCTACTGGCTCGGAGGGGATGAGGGATGTGTCACCCGAAAGTGGTAAGACGGAGGACGGACTCACCACTCCCCCACGAGACGAGATAGACATGGACAAGCTGGAGCAAATGAGGTCAAGGGGAAACAGGTCCTCGAAGAAGAGTATATCGCTTGACTCGACGATGTAGTGCCGAGATGGATCCTAGAAGGGCCAGGCCTTGGACTGATGAGAGACACCGAGGAAGGTACAAGGACGTCTGCGGAGGGTGAGCTTGCCGCCCTGCTGCGGGGCGGGCAGCCACACAATGGCCACGCAGCCCCGGACACGGGCCGGGCGGAGGTCAACGCGTTGGCCGTACCAATGCTGGTACGGCGTGGACTTGTGGCGAAGGGGACCGTGGGGAATCCAGTTCCAAACCCATGTCATGTAGGCCATGGCTTCAAAGTAGAAGTCATCGGAGAGGCCAGACTCGACCCGCATGGTACGGACGGCATCGGCCATGGTACGGTTCCACCGTTTGAAGACACCGTTCTAGGCGGGCGTGTAGGGCGCAGACGTCTCATGGTGGATACCACGGGAGGTGAGAAAGGTCGTGGTCTCACCCATGTACTCACCACCGCGATCAGAGCGAAAGTGGCGAAGAGAGCAACCACACTCGCATTCCGCAAGGACAAGCCAGTCCAAGATGGCGCTGGCGACATCACTCTTCTGCCGAAGGCAGGAGACCCAACGGTAGCAAGAATAGTCATCAATAAGGGTGAGGACATAGCGGCCATGCTCTCCGATGGACTCGGTGGGGAGAGGACCCATGACGTCAAAATGGACCAGGTCGAGAGGGGCGGATGCACGGGAGGAAGACAAAGGGTATGTGGACCAGTGCATCTTGCCCTGAGCGCAATTAATGCACTCTGTGGGGCACAGGAGAGGGAAAGTCCCCGGGTCAAGGCCATTGGCCGGCTCAATGCAGAGTATGCTATTGACGGCAACGGAGTGGACATGGCAAAGGTGGTGGTACAGGAGGCGGGTGTGCTCAGGAGAAAGTGTGCTGGTGAAAAACACATGGCCTCTGGTGGCCAAAGGGGAGGGAACCGAAAGAGAGGAGGACAGACAAGGTACATGCCACAGGTTGCCACTGGCGGTGGCGTGCAGGACGTCAAGATCGGACGGACGCAATGACACACTGCCGACACCACACGAGTGCACAATGTCCATGCTCATGCAGTCAAGGGCAGTGACGGACAGGAGGTTGAGCTTGAGACCTGGGACGAAGAGGACATCGGTCAGAAAAACATCACCGGGATGACCACGAAAATGAACGACACCAAAACCGCGGACAGGCAACACCTGTCCGGAGCCCGTCCGGACACCAAAGACATTGCCGACAGGACCAAGCATACTAAAGGCGTCACAGGAGGCCGTCATGTGATGCGTGGCCTGGGAGTCGATGATCCAAGTATCAGCAGAGTGCTGGACCGAGGTTGCCAGATCGCTAGCGGTCACAGGGCAACAAGCAAAAGATGCGGACGTGGACCGAGACTGCCAATAATCAAGCCACGCAACATCGTCATGGAAAAGGGTAGAGGAGACCACAGAAGACAACGAGACAGACGAGGAAACAGGACATGACCGCAGCTCAATCTTAGTCATGCAAGGGTGGCAGGAGAGCAGGAGGTGACGCAACTCGCACTTCCTTGGGGGGAGGGGGAGGCAGCCCGAGCTGGAGCACGATGAAGTGCTCCAGCTAACGCTCATGGGAGGACGGCCCGAGAGTGTAGACCGACTGCGGAGTGACAGCACCGAAGCCCGGGTAGGCAGAAAACTGTCCCGGTGAAGGAAACGGAGGCGCCGACGGATGCGGATGGTGCTGCTACAGCGCTGGCGTCGGCTGGACTGGCGGAGCTGTCGGGGTGGTGGAGCTGTTGGACGAGGCCGAGGCGTCAGGGCCGGCAACAGCTACGGCGGAAGAGGCGAGATGGCGCTCTCGTAGGCGATGCATGGTGGCAATGACGTGCGCCTCGTCCGTCAGTAGAGGGCACGTATCTCTCCCGTGCCCGGACTGGCCACAGTTGTGGCAGACCAAGCTACCACCGCTGGACCCGGTCGATGGCTGCTGCTACTCCTGCTGCTGACCCTTGCCCTTCTTGTTCCTTGGCTTCTTCTTCCCCGACGACGATGAGGTAGCTATGGCGGGGAAAGCGACGGCCATGGAGGCAACGGCAAGGGAGGCAAGAGCCTCCGTGCATTGGAAATGGCACTCCAGACAAGCTTCCTCAATCCGGAGGAAGAGTTCGTATGCCCAAGGCATGAGGGTGCCCTCGGTCGCCATGGTGGAGAGGACGTCCTAGGAGTAGTTCACAAAGACATGCGCGTATGCGGCGGTGGCACCACGTTTGATGGTGAAGAGCACGGCCAGAGGGGATGGGGAAGATTTGCCGAGGCGACGGGGGATATCCTCCGTTCGCTGCCAGTAGGCGGTGACCGTCTCGGTCTCCCCCATGTGCATGGAGTTGAACTCCCGCAGCAGACGGCTGGTCTCAGCCTTGCTGGACAGGTGATGGGGACGAGTGAGGACGTGCCACGCGGCTGTAGGGTCTGGGGTGGCGCAAGACCCATCCCAGAGAAAAGGCTCTACGGCCAGTTGGGAAGTCGGCGGGGCGATGGGGAGGAGGGAACGGACGGCGCGACCAGCATCATACAACTGGTCGGCCTGGGCGGGGTCATACGGGAGGGTGTTGTATGCCAAGAGGCCCTCACCCTGTATCCAGATCTGGAAGCTGACCTCCCAGCTACCGAACTGGTCGCCGGCCTGAAGCGGCGGGGACGGCGTCTCAAAGTCCTTCTACCTGCGGCCGGCGCCTAGAGTGGGGCCAGGGACGGAGGTCACCGTCTGCCATTGGCGCCGAGTCTGCTGCTACGCCAGGTAATGCGTGGCAGCGGAAAAAGCGAGACTGGCATGCCCTGGAGGAATGAATGGTGGCGGCGCAAAGGTGGGAGTCTGGGAGGCCAATGGCTGCAGCGCTGCAAGCTGCTGCGTCAAGGCGGCGAGCTGTTGCTGAATGACAGCCAAGGGGTTAGGGTTGCCGCCAACGAGGCCACAGGACTGCTGCTGCTGCTGCCGCTGCTACTGCTTTTGCTGCCGCTGCTGTTGCTGCTGTTGCTGCTACTACAGCTGCTGTTGCAAGAAAGGGGGACTGGGGGTCCCCCCAACAGAGGAGGACCCCTCCTCAGAGGGGCTGCTAGTCATAGTGGCTTATGGTGACTCTTTTCCCCCTTTTTTGTGTTTTTGGCTCATCGTTGTGCTTCGGATATAAGCAAAAATGTCAGCCGAGGATGGCTGACGTTAGTAGAGGCTACTACTTTTCTCTTTTTTGTGTTGTTGATGACGTCAGTAGTGACGTCAGCGGTGAGGTTAGCAAACGGCCACTAACGTCAGCAGCGGCTGATGTAGCCGCTGCTGCACGGCGACAACCGCTGTTACTGTTGTTGTTACTGCTGCTACTGCTACTGATTCTACTGGTGCTACCGGTGCTTTTGCTGGTGCTGATGCTGCTGCTTTTGCTGGCGGGATGGGGATCTTGTTTTTTCCTTTTTTCATTCTTATCTTTTCTTCTTGCTCGTTGCTATGAGCTCGCTGCTCGCTGCAAGCAACGTGTTGCAAGCAGCAAACCCGCTGCTCGCTGCAAGCAGCGAGCTCGCTGCCAATAGCTTGCTGCTCGGAACAAGCAGCGAGCTGCGGGCAGCTGCGGCTGCTGCTGTTGGCTGCCGCAACAGCTGCTGCTGCTACTATTGCTACCGCCAGCTGCAACTGCTGCGAGCTGCTGTTGTTGGCGGCTGGTGCTTGCTGCTGCTACTGCTTTTGCAAGCTGCTGCTTCTACGAGCTGCTGCGAGCTGCTGTTGGTGCCAGTTGCTGCTGTATGCAGCTGCTACTGGCTCCTGTGGGCACTGCTCGCTGACGCTGCAAGCCGCTGCTGCTGCTGCTGGCTGCTGCAGTCAGTCACACCTAGATGACGTTGCCGCGTGCATTGTCACCAGTAGGCGCCTCACGTGGCCTACCGCTCACCTCCTCGCGATAAGCGTGGGGGTGATTTCTGCCAAAAAAATCCGACAGCATTTCCCTTGGCCTAGTGGCCGTGGGAAAGATTTTGACGCTGCTACCAGGCGGGTCAATGCTGCCGAAAAAAAACCGGCAGCATTTCCCCTGCATTGGCATATGTGGAGGTCCGCCGCCGTTGCCTGGCACCTGTACGTTTGTCTTCTGCTGCTGTTGCTACGCTCTAGCTCTGATACCAAAACAGAAATGCTAGCCAGCAGGTTGGGGTAGCAGCGTTGTTGATACAGCGTGCGGGCTTCCACGCTCGTTGCTTAAGTCTGCTGTCCCCTCAGTTTGCTGCTCTAGAGACTAAGTCTGGAAGCTCTCGGTTTGTTACTCAGAAGTGCGCGTGCCAGTGTTAGCGCCAGAAAGCAGCTGGAAACTGAAAGTAACTGATTAGGAATTAAGAATAAGCAACAATGCGAGACCCCTCCAAATTCTAGCTCCCCCCCACTAGTGTACAACTTGTTACTTAGCAAACCAGCCAATCAGAAAATAGTCCTAGACCTATCTTTTGGCAGGCAAGGTTTTCTCGATGAGCCGTGCCAGACGCCCGACAACGAAAAACCCGTGCGTTGTCCGTTTTGCCTGAAAACTGGACCATAGTATAATACCAACGCTGCAAACGCAGTCATGCTGTCAGAACCAGCTAGAAAAATAAGACCAAAGAGTTATGATTGCCTGAACCAAGGTAGTGCCTATGACAGTCAATGATGCCAAACACTGCCACATAGCAAGAGACATGCACCCTAGGCAGAGCATGATGCTGTAGATGCTATGGCACAGCCAGTAACAGCGTTGGGTGCATGTAGACAGCATCTGTAGTGGCCGTGACCGTTCGCGGCCCGATCGCCAAGGAGGCCTGCCGATGGAGCTGAGCGCATCGGCAGAGGGAGGAGGCTCCACCGAAGTCTGAGTAGACCTCAGCGTGCGTCGGCTCCACCGGACGACACTCTAGTAGCGTCAAGTCTCGCCGTAAGTCATCTGCGCGCTGATGTACACAAGCCGAGAGGACACAACAGAGTATGATGAGAGATGCATAAAAACCAACAGGCAGCGTCACATTCAATGAAAAAGCTCCTCCAGGGCACATTGAGACGTAGGCCATGACAAAGAGTGCAACTCATGGACACACGCTGACCGAACTCATAGCCTTCTTGAATGAGTCGCACTTCAGTGCTTTGGTCAAGAAGTCAGCCAACTGCCGTACTGTCTCAACCCACACAATGCTGATGGTGCCGTCATGCAACAACGAACGCAGATAGTGATACTCAACATTGATGTGCTTTGTGCATGTGTGATGCACGCCGTCATTGCCGGCAATGGCCATGGCACTCTCATTGTCACAATGCAATGTGATGGATGCGACGGAGTGACGCAACTTGGACAACAGATGACGCAACCATACGCTCTCACATGCGCTTGACCCAAGAACTACGTACTCAGCCTTAGTAGAGCTGTGTGCAATGCACCCCTACTTGCCACTGCACAAGGACACCGCTGTGCCGCCAATCAGAAAGATCCAGCCTGTGCGGCTCTTAACGTCCGGACTGCCGGCCGAGTCACTGTCGGTGTAGCCCACCACAACAACAGACGGTTGTCGGTGGAACATGAGATCTTGCCGTGGAGTCAAGACGACATAGCGAAGTACTCGGATTGTGGCCTTGAAGTGGAGGTGACGCGCCTCCTTAGACAACTGAGCCAGGATTTTGACCGCGAACGCGATGTCTGTATGCTTTTTCGTCGTCAGGAACATCACTGACTTGATGACGCGCAAATACGCGGTCACGTCTACAGGCTCCCCCACCATGGTTGGATCAGAGCTCTTGAGCATCGCCTGACCGTCAGGCGACATGGGTGAGGATGCTCTCGGCATGAGGGAGAGGTCCTCAGCGAAGCGCCCAGACAGGGTATGGACGTAGGCGGCCTGATGGACATGCAATATGCATGCGGAGCGATCATGCTCAAGCTCCATGCCCAGAAAGACTCGCGCTGGGCCGAGGTCCTTCATCTGGTAGGTAGCGTGTAGCAAGTCATTGACCCACAGGATGGTAGCTGCATCCAGTGATGCGATGAGCAATTCGTCGACACAGACCAAGACAGCGATGAGTGTCTGACCTCGGGGTTGATGAATAGCACGGGATCGGCAAAGCTGGAAAGGAGGCCATCGCTAAGAAGTGTACAACTGATCTCCTGGTTCTAGCAGCGTGGTGACTGCTTCAAGTCATAGAGGGTCTTTGTCAGCTTCCAAACCTTGCCAGAGCCGTCGTCAAAGCGTGGAGGCTGCATTATGTAGAGCTTCTCGCCCTCCAGTGAGTCGTGGAGGAAGGCATTGCTCACATCCAACTAATGTAGTTCCCACCCCTGCTGGGCAGCCACGCTGAACAATGCCCGTCTCATGGAGAAACGACCGACCAGGGCAAAGATCTGGTCATAGTCGATTCCAGGGACCTGAGAAAACCCCTTGGCCATGAGACGGGCCTTGTACTTGTCCAGAGACCCGTTTGGCTTCCACTTTTGTCGGAGAACCGACTTGGCGCCAATGGCCTTGCGGCCCGGGGGAAGGTCGACGAGCTCATAGACGTGATATTGCCGAGTGGCAGCTAGCTCGTCGGCACATGCAGCTTCCCAGTGAGCGGCCTCGGGAGACGCCCGAGCCTCACGTAGTTTGGCTGGGTCCTTTGGTCGCTCAGTGGGGCGGACACTGAGGGCATGCGCGTCCCGTGCCCCTGGTGGCATCCGCATGAGTGCGGCCATACCAATCGACATACCATTGTTCCTGATGGACAGGGTGTAGCTCAGAGCTGACCCTAGATGTAGGTCGGCGATGACTGATAGTGTGGCCAAACTAAGTGCCTTGGTGCCGGGTCCCCACTCACGACCATGGGAGTGGATCCACGTCTCCGTGGGAGTGGATCCGTGTCCCAACCAGATCTGACATGAGGTGAGGATCCTTGTGAAATGACAAGGGGTCGTGGAGTGAGAGGACGTGCGGAGGTGGCCTGAGTTCCAACTGTCTGCCTGGATCTGAGGCTCTTGCCCGGACCACGTGTGTAGCGCATCGATACAGATGAGGCAGCCGGCCCCAAGGAACAACAGACACCGATGGAGCAGCCGACCCTGAGGGGCTCGCAGGCACGGGCGGGATAGCCGATCCTGAGGGGCTCGTAGACTCCGACGGGGTAGCCGGCCTTGAGGGGCTGGCGGACACGGATGGGGCAGCCGGCTTTGAGGGGCTAGCGGACACGAACAGAGCAGCCGGCCCTGAGGGGATAGCAGGCACGGGCGGGGCAGCCGGTCCTGAGGGACTGACAGACTCGAACGAGGCAGCGGGTCCTAAGGGGCTCGTGGACACGGGCGAGACAGCCGGCCCTGAGGGGCTGGCGGACACGGACGGGACAGCCGACCCTAAGAGGCTGGTGGACGCGGGCGGGGCAGCCGGGCCTGAGGGGCTAGCGGACACGGACAGGGTAGCTGGCCCTGAGGGGCTGGCCGGCACAGATGGGGAAGCCGGTCCTGATGGGCTAGCAAACTCGGACGAGGCAGTCGGCGAAGGTGGGCCCGCGGGCGCGGACAATGAAACGCCTGGATGCAGTAGGACGGAGGACGACCCCACCACTCCCCCACGCGATGGGAGGAACATCGACGTGCCGGAGCAAACGAGGACATCACGGGACTTGACAATGCAGCGTCGAGTGGGATCCCAAAAACGCCAAGCCTTCGACTGACAGGAGATGCCTAGGAAGGTGCACGGGCGATCACGAGGCACGAGCTTGCCACCCTGGTGCAGGGGAGTCAACAACATGATGGCTACGCGGTCCTAGATACGGGCCAAATGCAGGTCCGTGCATTCTCCACACCAGTGCTGGTATGGGGTGGACTGACGAGGAATGGGTCCATGGGGAATCCGATTCTAGACCCACGTCATGCAGATCATGGCCTCGAAGTAGAAGTCGTAAGAGATGCTGGATTTGATGCGCATGGTGCGGACGCCGTCGGCCATGGTGTAGTTCCACTGCTCAGAGACGTCATTCTGGGCTGGCGTGTAAGGCACCGATGTCTCATGATAGACACCACGCGAGGCAAGGAAAAGGGTGGTCTCCCCCAGAAACTCACCCTCGCGATTAGAGTGGAAGCGACGGAGGAAGCAGCCACACTCGCGTTCATTGCGGACAAGCTAGTCCCGAATGATGGGAGTGACGTCGCTTTTTTGCCTCGAGCAGAAGACCCAGCGATAGCGAGAGTAATTGTTAGTAAGGGTGAGAACGTAAGGACCATGCTCGCCAATGGACTCTGTCGGGAGAGGACGCATGACATCAGAGTCAACGAGGTTGAGCGGGACAGTCGCTTGAGAGGCAGAGAGGGGGTAGGTGGAACGGTGCATCTTGCCTTGAGCGCAATCAATGCACTCACTGGGACACGACAGAGGAAAGGAGGTTGAGTCAAGACCCGTGGCTGGATGTGTGCGAAGTGTGTTGTCAATAGCGGCAGAGTAGACGTGACATAGGCGGCGATGCAGGAGACTTGCGTGCTGCAAAGAGAAAGTTCTGGTGATGCACACATGGCCAGTGTCAGTCGACGAGGAGGAGATAGAGGTGGGAGTGGACAGGTGCGGTACATGCCACAATTTGCCACGAGTGGTCGCATGCAGATTGACATGACCGGACGGACGCAACGACACGGTGCCCACCCCACGTGAATGCAGAACGTCCATGCTCATGCAATCAAGGGAGGTGAAAGATAGGAGGCGGATCTCAAGGCCACGGACGAAGAGAACATCAGTCAAGAAGAAATCACCCATTGGACCACGAAAATGAATGAAGCCAACACCACGAACAGACAATACCTGGCCAGATTCCGTTCGAACCCCGGTGACATCGGTGACGGGACCAAGAACATTCAAGGCCTCGCGCCTGATGCAGCGTGCAGGCTTCCACGCTCCTTGCTCAAGTTGGCTGCCCCCTCAGTCTGCTACTCTGGAGACTAAGTCTGGAAGCTCTGGGTTTGTTACTCAAAAGTGCGCGCGCCAGTGTTAGCGCCAGAAAGCAGCTGGAAACTGAAAGTAACTGATTAGGAATGAAGAATCAGCAACAATGGGAGACCCCTCCAAGTTATAACTCTCCCCACTAGTGTAGAACTTGTTACTCAGCTAACCAGCCAACCAGAAATAGTCCTAGACCTATGGCAGGCAGGGTTCTCTCAGTGAGCCCTGCCAGACGGCCGACAGCCCAAATCCCGGGCATCGTCCGTTTTGTCTAAAAACTGGACCACACCATAATAGCAATGCTGGAAACACAGTCGTGTGGTCTGGAAACAGCTAGAAAAATAGTAGCAGAGAGTTATGACTGCCCCAACCCATGCAGTGCCTACGGTGGTCCATTGTGCCAAACAGTGCCACGCAACATGAAACAAGGACCTTGGACAGAGCAGGACGCTGTAGAGGCAATAGCATAGTCAGATCCAGCGCTGCATGCACGCAGACAGCCTTTGCGGTGGCAGTGACCGCTGGCGGCTCAACCGCCAAGGAGGCCTGCCAATGGAGCTGAGCACGTTGGCGCAGGGAGGAGGCTCCTGCAAAGTGTGTGTAGGCCTCAATGTACGTCGGCTCCACCGGATAACACTCCAACGGTGTCAAGTCTCGTCATCAGTCATCTGCACGCCGATGTACACAAGCCGGGAGGACACAACAGAGCACAATGAGATATGCGGAAAAACCAACAACATCAACCAACACACATGATCATGGGAGGATCTCCTCGTAACACGGGTGCGAGTCACCACGTGTCCGGGTCTTTACCACCATGAGCAATCCAGCTCGCATGCACATGCCACATGCAGTATAGCCGCACACCAAGGCACACGATCACATGGTCTCCTCGTGACACCGGTACAACCCACCAAGTGTCCGTGTCTCGACCAACAGAGTTTTACCATCCACATGTAGCTGAGCAGGCACGTGGCATGAGCCATACGCCGGCTGCTATAGTATGCTCGTAGCAGGGCATGGACCTCTTGCTATGCATCTCCCATGACGTTGTGTCAGGTCGAGGTCCACATGACACTCCCTCTATGCAGATGAACCAGGCGTCGATGTCCTCAATGGAGATGCTGATGCCGTAGCTGAACAGATACTAGGCAATGAATCATGTGGTCTCTTCATCATACAGAGATAGCTCCCCCTGTCATGTACGGGTCGGCTCCTAGCCTCAAAGACAAAGTGGTGTCTCCAGCCACGACTCCTCACGTTGCTACTACATCACCTGGAGTGTACCAGTCCTCGCGTAACTACCACGGGTCCCAACTCATAGTCTCTCCTCTCTTCGCTTTGCTGCGATGCATCTGTATACGTTCGAGGAAAGGAAATGGACGAGCACCACAAGCATGGATGAAGTGGAAGAGTTTGCCTTTGAGGCGAGATAAAGTGCCCTCAGGCACAAGGGTGTACGGCCAGAAGAGGAGGGCTGGAGCGACAAACTGAATCACCACTCATGGACGAAGATAATGATGGGGCAGGTGAGTCGGGTGGATGAAGGTATGTGATGGCAACAGTAGAGGAAGGAGGAGCAATGATGGAGTCGACAGGAACGAAGATGGCCAAAACCATAGGCATGCTCACCTCTCGTGTGATAGTGTCTCCAGCGGACATTTTACTCAGAGCTGGTACAAGAGCCTCCCCAAGTATGGGTGTGCCAGATGCTGGTGGCAGAAAGCTCGTGCCAATAGTAGTGATGCTCCCATCCTCTGACAATTGCTCACGCGCTGCCATCATCTCCCGCTACAGCATCACTACACGCTCTTGCAGGTCAGCATAATCTGCCTCGGACATGTGGAGGTGGCCCATGTGTGCCTTGCGAAGGATAAACTCTGCCTCACTAGATGCTGCACATGCAGACTGCAGAACTCGTGAGTACAACTCCATCTGCATCTCTGCCACCGAAGACAATGGAGCCGGTGCTGATGCATCCACCTTGGGATCAACCAAAATCGTAATGTGCTGAGACGAAAAAACATTGGAGGCAGCTGCATGTGTCGCATCCACACCACAGCTTGTGTATGTCATATGAGGAGGAATGAGTGGTCGCATGCCAAGAGAGAAGGAGAACGAGGAGTCGTCAGAGTCTGTGGAGCATGTGGAAATGTCGTTCGTGCACGTACAGCCACTCTTAGTGTTGATGTGATCAGTAGGGTCACCAGCAGGTGAACACAAGAGGGAAGAAATCAGCTCTTGCAGACGAGGTGACTCCATCCCCTTGTACGGATCTGCTCCATTGTCCTCGACTGCCGCCGTAGTGGACACATGTGTGTCAACAATGTCGGTCAAGGCAACCAGAAAGTGCAGCTGGTGCTCATGCACCATCTCGTCGAGAAGGCTAGTTGCTGCCACTTGCTCGATAATGGAGTGATGCCCACCATCTGACTTCGGCATGTGCGTCACTCCTCCATCGTGTGTACGAGAACCCGTAGACTTTGGGAACATGGGCGACTCCTCATGTTGGAGCTGGTCCTCAGGTAGCGCGGATGACATGGTGGAGCCTGCAATGTCTGCTGCAGTACATGTCCCAGTGACATCTCTTAGAAATGCTGCTCTCACAAATGCCTCAACATGAAAAAGACTCGTGAGCCGACTTTGCTCATGAACTACGACCGATGTCGAGATGGTGTGAGCCTCGTGCACCAACACCCCCGAAAGTCCATATGAGGCATCCCGATCCGTACGATACACCAGTGCCACCGCCGGGCCGCTACCGGTTGGAGTCGCGAGTGGCACCGCCCATGCATGCGAGACCAAAACTCCTCCTGATGCAACCTGTTGTTGCAGAACAACTGGCTCCTACCCAAGCGTAGATGTCGACCCCAATGACATGCACGTCCAAGCACTACAACCTCCACCGGATAGGTGTGAGAGTGCTGCACACGCTCCCCCAAAAGTCTGGTGGACGCATCCCGATCTGTACGGGACTCTTGTGCCACTGCTAGGCCTCCACCAGTCAAAGCCGCAAGTGGCACCGCCCAGGGATGCCGTGCCGGCGCTCCTCCTTATGTCACCTACTGTTGTGAAAGATCTGGACCCAGCTCGGACGTAGAAGTCAAGCTTGATGACACGCAAGTCTTCATCATGAACACCATGTTGGGGTCAGGCTCCACGTCATGTGCTTTCACCGTAGCATCTGAGTCTACTCGAGCTGACCCTGGGGCACCACGTCCTGGCGCAAGTGCAGATCCCATCACTATAATCACAATAGGCAATATGCGATGACCACACTCCCCCCTGCCAGGTACCATAACGGAAACCGAGGAGGTGAAGAGTGTATCAAAACTGGTGCGAGTACGTCGTGCGGAGTGTTGAAGCCGACGTCACGAGAACACGCAACTCGAACGACTGCATGAAGCCATTTCATCGCAAGGTGGCGTCGTGGTTGCAGAAGAGTGGAGGATTGAAAGGATGGTGGTAGCCTGGGACTGGACGATAGGTGGAGCTAAAGGGATACCATCGGATGAGGAACATAGAGGGGACGAAGAAGATGAGATCAAGGAGGCCGTCGACGAACGAGTAGCAGAAGCATGCTCGGTGACGACGAGGTCACATAGCCGCTGCACCATCTGCCTTAGGCCATAGGTTTGGTGAATATGGTCGCCAAAGGTCCAGCTAGAGGATCTACCAATGTTGGCATGCCATGGAGGACGCATGCTTGGATGAGGCTGAAGCTAAGGTGTATGCCAGTCGCGAGGGCGCGTCCAGTAGTGACACCAATCATGACGTCCATCACCATAGTAGTAGCAGCCGAACGCGTAGGGCGCCTGCTCAGATGTCTGCATAATCATCTCGTACGCCGGACGATGGAGAGGTGCCGAGGGCACCTACTCCCGATTGTAAACACCAAGCCGTGGGAGAGGATGAGACCAGTGGGTATTGTCACTCTCGGAGGTCACGGTGTTGGGGTGAGCAAACGTGACCAGACGGGATGAACTGCACTACCACAGTATGGCCGGAGAATGAAGTCTAACTAGCTGCCACTACTAATGCTACTGCCACTAATGGAGCGAAGAATGCTCCACGAACAAAAGGGGTGGCAACTACAAGTTTGGCTGCTGCTCAAAGCGGTAGACGACCCGGCCCTCGGATATGCACTGACTCAAATCTGCCGTAGATCTTACAGAGTAAACTGCATACACCAATCTACAGGCCCCAAGGAGACGCCTGTCCACGACGCGTCTTGCACTGAAGATCGCCGCCGACAAAAGAATCCGATGTCAGTTGGGAAGGCAAACCTACAAGCGTTGCTGCAACCGCCGTTGCTGCTTCTATGGAAACTACAATTGCAGCAGTGGTTGCTGCTACTGCTGGTGTCGGTGAGACGCGGGCTATTACATGGCCCTGGAAGATAATTTTCATTTTTTTCTTGCCCTCACCCCCCTTTTTTGTTCCTCTCTGCTCACCCCAGGTTTGACCGTTTCCCGTTTCTGAATTTCCCTTTAGAAAGGGGGCAGGTCAGGATTTGGGGGAGAGTGGGATTAAAAAAACAAGGATGGAGCGATTTCAGGATGCCCCCCTCGCTCCTTGCTCACTTGCTAAAAAAAAGAGACAAGCGAGCAAGTGAGCGAGTGGGCAAGTGAGTGGGGAGGGGGGGGGGTCCGCCCCTCCCTCCGTCCGTCGGCCGACGAGGCCGACGGAGCCGACGGGCCCCTCCGAGGGGCCCCTCGGAGGGGGCTCCACTGGGCCCTCCCAAGGCCCCCTTGAGAGGGAGGGGGGGCTCAAAGGGCCAACGGACCCCCTCCGTGAATCCCCTTTGTGGGGGCTCAAGGGGTCCCTCCGAGGGGGAACCCTCATAGAAGGGTTGCGAGGCCCTCCCACAACAGCAGCTGCAGCGACGGGTGTAGCTGCTTCGGTTGTTGCTACTGGTGCTGCTTCTGTCGCTGTTGCTGTTGCTGCTACTCTGCACAATAGCAACTGCTACTACTACTTGCTGCTATTGCCGATGCTACTACTGCACGCTGTTGCTACTGCCGTTGCTCCTACAATGGCTATTATTGCTGCTACGTGCTTCTGTTGCTGCCGCCACTGCTGTTTTGGCTAATGTGCTGCTATAGTTGTTGTTGCTATTGCTGCAACACGGTACAACGACTGGCGCTATTGCTACTGCTGCCGCTTGTGCAGCTGCTGCGAATGCTAGCGATGGTCCCTGTTGCTGCTGCTGTTGCTGCCGCCGCTGCTCCTATTGCTGTGAGTAGTTGCTCTACTGCCATTGCTCCTACTTCACGGCACTACAGCTGCCGCGGCTGCTACGTCTACTGCCGCTGCTGCTTCTGCTGTTGCTTCTGTTGTTGCCGCTACCGTTGCCAATGCAGCTGTGCATGGCTCACCGCCCCTATGGAATTCACGTCCAGTCGTTTTGTGTTCCCTCACCAATGATGGCAACATGGGCGCCTTATTCCACCCCAAGGTGAATAAGGCGTTTCAGTTTGAACTTCCTGTGTTGAGGTTTCTGTGGGTTCCTGACCTGTGGGCAGCCCCTCAGGACCTGTTTTGTCCAAATGAATAAGGCGCACCTTACTTTTGATTAAGACATGCCTTACTCCATCATTGTCCCTCACGCTGCTGCCAGCGTGGCACCATGTGGCACGTTCTCTTTACGTTCCGGGCACTACTCGTCCTTTTGCTGCTCACACGCCCCCCTGTGCTCTAATACCAAATTGGAAATGTTTAGGGCATACAGGCCCATGCAAAAGCGAACATGAGCTCTGTGTGTGATTGCAATACAAAACGGCAAACGTTTGGTTAAGTCTGGAACGCATAATATGAAAGAACAAGGAAAGAGTACAAATGAGCTCCTAGCAGGCTTATGTAGGGGCATCAGCAGCTAGCCTCACCGTGTCCCGTCACTCCCGCTAAACCCAAATGAGTCAGCGGGGAGAACACACTGTATACACCACAAGAACAACAAAGGTGGTCTCCTCGAGGCACCAGAACAGCTCTCCGAGTGCCCCGGTCTTGACCATCGAGAAAATACGAGCAATGCTAGAAAAACTCGAAATCAGTGTCCAGACATCCAAAACGGTTTTTCGAACATCACAAGCACTAATACAGCCACCGGATCTCCTCTTCACACCAGTACTGTCCACCGGGTGCGCGGGTCTCAACCCACCGAGAAAAACTTCCTACCTCTCGACAAGCCCACAAGGCTACAAAAATGCATCGACCGCATCTCACCGGCGCAATCGTAGATGTTGGAGAAGTCTCGGTACAGTTCGGAGGCCAGTTGTGTAGTCACACCCTCCTCTACCATAAACCACCAATGTGGGTATGGATAATCCATCTGCGTCAGTCGTAACGAGTGGAAGCCACACAAACCAACAAGCGTATGTGGATGCATGTGGAGACATGTGTGATGCTACAATTTATCCTGTGGGCTCCAATACTCCCTGTGTGTGATACTCCAATTTTTTCTATGTAGATCCTAATTACATTATGCTGAAACCAAGAATTATGCTTTTAGTTATAACTGAACATGATGTTGCTTGTGCCAATAATGCACCCAGCTGAAACGCCGGGGATGCATGGTCCACCATGTGTGTACCTTGAGCTTCATGTTAGCTTAGTTACCTGTAGTCTCTCTATCTCTCTCTCTCTCTCTCTCTCTCTCTCTCTCCCTCTCTCTCTCTCTGTATGTGTGTGTGTGTATGTGTGTGTGTACACGCGCGCGCGCGCGCGTGTGTGTGTGTGTGTGTGTGTGTGTGTGTGTATGTGTATGTGTGTGTATGTGTGTGTATGTGTGCGTGTGTGTGTGGGGGGGGGGAGGGGGTGGGGAAGAAGTCAAGAGGTCAATTCCGTATTTTGCAATCATAACCAATAGTCCCCCACGACCCACAGATGAACAACCCACAGACACACGGGAGAAAAATCAACACACAACCACGTCACTGATACCATGATTGATGAGATGCATGCCCATTAACCCGGGGCATCACGAGAATGCAGTAGACCAACAGCATGCACAACTGCTTTGGACATCCCAATGCTAAGAGCGTTGGTGAGAAAATCTGCACGCTGCTGACGAGTGTCGAACCAGACTACATGAACTTCTCGAGCACCAATACGCTCACGTCCAAAATGATGCACAATGTTGATGTGCTTAGTGTGAGAGTGATGCATGCCATAATGCTCAGCGATTGCCTTGGTGCATTGATTGTCGTAGTGAAGTGTGATGCAACAAATGGGTACAATAAGCTATTTCATCAGGCGGGACAACCATACACTCTCACACATACTTGTACCAAGCCCTATGTATTCTACCTCATTTAGCTATGCGCAACACATCCCTGTTTTCCGCTCTTCCAATCGATAGATGTCCCACCAACAAGAAAGATACAAGCATTGCGACTGCAAGAGTCATTGTCGTGAGCCCAGTCACTATTTATATACCCATTGACGCCCACAGATGATTGTCCTTTGTAGCACAGTCCCACACGGGCGATTGACAGTGCATAGAAAATGACATGCTATACTGCCTCAAGATGTCTGTGACAAGGCTGCTTAGAGAATTGAGCAAGGAAGTTGACCGAAACGGTCACGTCTGCTCGAGTGGTGGTGGCAAGATACATCAGAGACCTAATCACACTGAGGTGATCGATGACATTGACAAGCTATCCCAGCTGGGATGGATTTGATGACTTCAGCATGTGCTGACCTGCTGGCATCATCGGCGTCAACGTAATGAGCGTGTTGGTCAACAAGGAGGAATATCTCTTTTCTAAGCTGTAAATGTAAGTAGCTTGGTGCACGTGCACAGTGTAGCACTGGAGATCACGCTTAAGTTCCATACCAAGGAACACTCAAGTTGGAACCATTTCCTTCATCTTGTATGAGGAGCACAGTAGGGACTTCACTCACTCCACAGTAGCAAGGCTGGGTGAGGCAATGAGGAGGTCATTAACACAGAATGGCCATGAGGGGCTGTGAGGGTGAACTCAAGAAGAGTGCTGGGTCGACAGTGCCATGGTGATAGCCACCGCTCTCAAGAGTTAAGGAAGTCTCCATGTTCTTCTAGCGAGGCAACTACTTGAGTCCATACAAGGCCTTGCGCAGCCGCTAGACCTTGTTCGTGTGGTCGGTAAAGCCAAATGGCTTCACCATATAGATCTCCTCAACCAAAAATCCATCTTAGAATGCGTTGTTCACATCCATCTCCTCCATTTCCCCTGAAAACCAAATTCAAGAGAGCACGTTCGGCCGTGTACCGCCCAAATCAAACAAATGTCTTGTCAAAATCTGTTGAAAAATTGCCCCTCCGCATGCCCAAGTGGGGCGCCGGGAGGCGCTGACGAGCCGCCAGAAAATGGAAACTCCGCTCCAGCGGATCTGGCGACTCGACATTTTCTCGGATCCTAAAATGGAGGATTGCCCCTGAAAGTTGACAAGTTGCTGAATCCGGTGGAAGTTGTTTCGCTGGAATCAAACAAGTATCAAGGGAGATATGGCTTTCCAAAGTTAGGGTATGCGCAGCAGCTCTGGGAGCCGCCTGCGACTCGAAATCCGGTCGATAATCGACCGGACCGAGTAACAAAAATACCATGTGGAGAAAATGCTCCGAGAGGCCTGCCGAGGCTTCCGGTGGATGATCCACCTGATCCGGCGGATCATCCACCGGATCTAGTTGTGCAGGTTGTTACCGAGGGACTTAGCCAAAATCCTGGCTAGACGTCCGAAACTGAGTAGTATGTTTTGTTACTCGGGGACTTGGTCAAAATTCTGACTGCAGGTCCGCGGACAGGTTTCGAACCTCGTCACACCCCATCACCAAACACGACCCAAAAGTGGGTAGGGTGCATGGAAACAGTGCAGGGGACCCATACACCATGTGCAATGGGACATGCGCCTTGGGAAAGGCGCTTCGCACGTGAATGAAGGCGCCACGGCGAGTGGCGGCGTCAGGCTTCTTTGGTGGGTGAGACCTGCGCTTCGGCAAGTATAACTTGAGCTACGCTTGGCCGAATCGCACGCGGTTTGGTGCGTTGGAAAGCTCATGACTAGCCCTATAAATGTTGTGATCATGTCAATATTCAAAAACTAACGCAAAACTTCGTTATTCCCTTTGAAAACTGACAGTCTCTAAATTCCTGCTCACATAGCGTGAGGCGACAAGAAAGCTCACGCTCAGTCTCAGATTCGCCCAAAACAGTAGACGTGAATCACTAGAGGCGATCAGAAAAACGTCGGGACCGCACCACGTGGATCTCATCCTGACAAAGGGTTATGGGCCCACGGGTCTGAACGCCTCCAACGTTCACGTCTTCCGCAGCGCACGGGATCGTCATCTTGGACGTCGCCGTGAAGTTCTGAGAACTCGTCGGAGTAGCAGCTGCGCACATGGCGCAGAAGGAGACGCAGCCCATTCAGAAGTATGCGGGCAGCCTGGGCTTTGGGCTATGGAGGTGGCAGTTTGAACTGCACCTCTCGCATAAGGGGCTGCTGGATGTCATGCTGGGAAAGGAGGTGCTCACAGAGGCGACTGCTACGGACGCGAAGAAGCAGGCCTTCGAAAAGAAGAACACGGAGGCGCTCATGCTCTTGGTGTCCGGGACAGCCGAGTCGCAGTGGGGCTACTTCCAAGGCTGCAAGCTGGCAGCCGAAGCTTGGCAAAAGCTCTGTGCCATCCACCAATCCAAGTCGCTCGCGAACAAAATCTTCGCGATGAAGCGACTCCTCACGGTGAGAATCGAGGAGGGAGATGATGTCATCTCCGCCATGCAGCAGATCGAGTCGCTCGCCTCGCAATGCAATGACGTGGGGTGGAAGATCGACACGCAGGTGCAGGCAATGGCCCTCCTCATGGCCCTACCTGACAGTTGGGATCCACTCATCACCGTCCTTGGAGGATGGTCGGAGGACAAGCTCACCTATGGCGCAGTCGCAGAGTACATCCGCAACGAGGCGCAGCGTCGGAGCTGCGGGGAGTCCTCGTCTTCCTCATCGGCCCTCGTCACCAAAACGCGTGGTGGTGGAAGCGGGGGCCTAGGAAGTGGCGGAAAGGGCGGCTGCAAGAAGGGTGCCAAGAAAGGTGCGTGCCGCAACTGCGGCAAGGAGGGCCATTGGGCCCGTGAGTGCGCGGAGGAGGCGAAGACCGGCGGCAAAAACAACAAGGGCAGGTCGCTCCTCAACGGCAACAAGAATCACTTCCTCAAGAAGGCCAACAGGCGGTGCCTGGATTCCGGGGCCGAGGAGCACATCCAAGTCGAGAAGGTGGGGTTCGTCACCTACGAGAAGTCCTCCAAGTCAATGGTGGTCGCAAACGACAAAGTCGAGCCGGCGGCCGGCCAAGGCGACGTGGAGGTGGAAGTCGTGGTGGGCGGTAAGAAGGAGCTGTGAACAATCCGTGATGTGTAGCACGTCCCCGGCCTGGCTGACATTTTGAGTGTCAGCCGCTTGACGGACAAGGGGTATGAGGTGCTCTTCCGCAGGAAAGGCGCAGTGGTGCACATTGACGGCGACGGCGAGGTCGTGCTGGAGGTGAAGCGCGAGGGCGGTCTCTACATCGTGGAGACCAAGGTGATCCCCGCGGCATCCGACGCAGCAGATTCGCAGGAGCACGTCGTCAACATGGCCAAGGGAGGAAGCGCCGATCTGGAGCTCTGACACCGACGGTTGGGGCATTCGGCGCCTGCAACCGTTAAGGAGATGGCGAAGCGCGACATGGTGCGCGGCCTCGTCATCGACGGTGCAGACGCGGCAGCAGATGCAGCAGCGCACGAAAAGTGCGAGCCTTGCATTTTGGGCAAGGCGAGACGCAAGCCATTCAATGAGAACGCGGCTCGCGCAAAGGACTTGCTGGAGGTCGTGCACAACGACGTGTGCGGACCGTTCAAAACGCCGTCAAACGGCGGCTTCAGATACTTCGTCACCTTCATTGACGACTGCAGCAGAAAACTCTACGTGTACTTCATGAAGCGGAAAGGCGAGGTCCTAGACCGGCTGAAGGAGTACGTCGCAGCAGTGGAGAGGCAGACTGGCCGGAAGGTCAGAGCGCTACGCAGCGACAATGGCGGAGAGTACGTGGGCTGCAGCGGGTGGATGAAGCAGCAGGGCATCAAGTGGGAACCCACTACGCCGTACTCGCCACAATCCAACAGAGTGGCGGAGTGGGCGAACCAGACGCTGCTCAACATGCTGCGGACCATGCTTGTGGATGCGGGGTTGCCGCGAGGTTTCTGGGCGGAGGCTGTGCGTACCGCGAGCTACACCATCAACCTCACCCCAACAGCGGTGCTGAAGGGAAAGGGCGGCTGGAAGACGCCGTAGGAGGTCTGGAGCGGGCGCAAGTCAAACGTGGCGCACCTGAAGGTGTTCAGGTGCAAGGCGCACGCGATGGTGCAGGCGACGCAACGACGCAACAACAAGCTAGAACCGCGGGCGAAGCCGTGCTTGTTCCTCGGCTACGAGAGCGCGCAAAAGGCGTATCGGCTCTGGGACCCGCGCACGCAAGAGATCATCCGCAGCCGTGACGTCGAGTTCGACGGGCAGCAGAGCTTCAGCAGCAGCAGCAACGATATGAGCGTCGGGAACACTCCAAAACAGGGGGAGTGGTTCCAGCTCCTTGACTACGAGGAGGAGCCGGCGGACGCGGAGGTCGATGATGCAGCGTCGGAGCGCGGCGGTGCAGCAAGTGCAGCAGCCGACGCGGAGGACTCCGACGACGATGTAGCTGGGCTGGAGATCCGGCGGAATGATCCGTCGAAGGAGGCACCGCGGGTGCCTAAGCGCGCACTCCCGGCGGATTTCGCGTCAGGCTTCGGAGAAAAATCCTCCGGACGCGCCGCTCGTCCGGTTGATGGTTCACCGCAGCGGGAAGAATCCTTGGGGAGCCGTCCGGTCGATGATTCACCAAAGCGGGCTGAGTCGGAAGGATCGCAGCAGAGCGTCGAGACGCCGCCAAGATTGCCGTGCCGCAGCGGGAGGCAGCGGAGAGCGGGGAAGCGTTTCGATGCAGGCACCGGTCGATGGATCGGCATGACGCGGTGCATGCTGGCTGCATCAACGGAGTCGACGACCGTGCAAGAGGCGCTTGCGCGGCCCGAGGGAAAGCAGTGGGACGCCGCCATCAAGTCAGAGTTGGCGTCCATTGCTGAAAACGACACGTGGCAGCTGGTTGACAGGCCGAAAGACGCCAAGGTCATCGGCTCCAAGTGGGTCTTCAAGACCAAGTTCACGAAGGAAGGTGTGGTTGACAAGTACAAGGCGCGGCTTGTGGCGAAGGGGTACGCACAGCGTATGGGCGAGCACTACGATGAGACCTTCGCCCCCGTCGCCAAGTTCACAAGCATCCGGGCGATCCTTGCGGTGGCAGCCGCGAAGGACATGGAGCTCCACCAAATGGACGTAAAGACCGCCTTCCTCAACGGCATCATTGACAAGGAAATCTACATGGAGGTGCCGGAGGGAGTGGAGGCGCCGGAGGGCAAGGTGTGCAAGCTGCGGAAGTCCTTGTACGGGCTAAAACAATCGCCCAGATGCTGGTACCAACAGATGGACAGCTTCATGGCACAACTCGGCTTCAAGCGCTGTGAGGTGAATCACAGTGTGTACGTGCGGCGTAGCAAGAAGCTCCATCAGATTGTCGCACTCTACGTGGACGATCTGATCTTGTGCTCCTCAGACCTGCCGAGCCTACAGTTGCTGAAATAGCAGCTGAGCAGCAGGTTCCAGATGTCAGACATGGGGGAGCTGGAGTTCTACCTCGGGGTGAGAATTACGCGGAACCAAAGGGCGCGCACGCTTGAGCTGGGGCAGGCCAAATACGTGGCCGAGGTGCTGAAGCGGTACGGCATAGATGACTGCAAACCAGTGTGCAGTCTTGTCTCCACAACCTATGAACTGAGTGCGGCAATGGCGCCGGAAACAAAAGAAGAGCGGGAGGATATGGCTGGGGTGCCTTACCAATCGGCGGTGGGCAGCCTCATGTACGCCATGGTGGCGACTCGACCGGACCTGGCCTACGCGGTGGGCCAAGTGAGCAGGTATGTGGCCGATCCAGGGCCACTACACTGGCAGGCGGTCAAGCGCATCCTCCGCTACCTACAGGCGACGCGGCACGCGCGCCTGAGGTT
>SZWC01002283.1:125252-137337 GCA_023375785.1 Penium margaritaceum
CCCTCAAGCTTGTGCTCATGATGTCCCCCCCCCACCCTCCCCCTCGTCTGTCTTGGCCTGTGGCAGGTACCTCAGGGACCAGGCCCCAGGAGGAGAGAACAACCGCCCCAACAACAGGAACACTCTCTCATTGCAACCTTGGAGGCCGGATGACCCCCAGTCGAAGTCCAGGCCAGATTTTCATGTCGATTCATAGCCTAACTGGTCGAAGTTACAGTCCAAGTCGTAGCCTTAGCCCAAAGGTACAACGGGCCCGATATCCATGTCCATGCAGTCTAGAGTCAAATGCAAACATCAAACCACACACACTTGTAATACCTAGACAAAAATGTGGCTCTGATCTGCTCCCAAAGGCCTCTTCACACAATAGGACATCTACAATACTGTGTATCGATGCCCCAATGCATGAGAACCTTGCCACTCGAAAGAAGTGTGTATATTCTGAAGTACATAAACTGCTCCCACATGTTGGCAGTTCCAACCCTGTCGTTCACTGTAACTCACAACAGTCACAACGATTTGCAAGAAATAAATCAAAGATGTTGTGTCCCAACTATGGAAAGCTCATCCAATGGCCTGCTCCGTGGTTGCATCCATGTAGATCACCAAAGCAACCCCACATCGGGATCCCACGGGCATTCTCACCCAAGGAAGACGGTAGGTCACACAGAATTTCCCCACATGATAAAAACCAACAGCAAAAAACAACACCTGACCTTGACAATTGCACCTCCCAGGACAATACTCCGATCCGCCTTTCCAGGCAACAACAACACGACGCACAGTCAGCCGACACAAGCAACTCTCCCCACATAAGAGACAGCACAACTCGAAATGTACGACCTCGGACGTCCTCGTCCCACGACCCTGAACATCATCCTCCGCAGGTCGACCCTATACCCCAACACGAAAATCACCACACTTCCACTCCCAACACACTCCACCTCCGTCTCTTCCACCTGAACGTAAATGGGTTCAACAACCCCTCCAAACATCGTCACCTTCTGCAACTCCTTCAGGTCCATAACCCTGACATATGCATCCTCACAGACAGCAGACTAGAACCACCAAGCACAGATTACTGTGTCCTCAAGCGACATTACATTCTAACGTTGGTCCCCTCACGTTCCTGTGAAGCCAAGGGCCTCCTCCTAGCTTACAAACCATCCTTGAACGTAACAATGCTCCCCGATCCAGATTCTTGCTATATGCTCCTATCCGTCAACACGGGAACAATACGCCTAAGACTCTGTGCCCTGTATGTCCCACCACATCTCTCAGCCCGCCAGGCCTTCTGGACGTCTCTGCACAAAGCATGTATAGATTACAAACCCCACATTCTCATCGGCGACTTCAATTGCATAACGCACCCCCTCGACCAAAGCCCTTCACGCATCTCTCCAGACAAAGAGAATCTCCAGATCCTACTCGACTCTCTCCACATGAAGGACACATTCAGATCCAAACACCCTCGTACACGGGAATATACCTATTTTTCCCACGCCCACAAAAGTCACGCCCGTCTCGACCGAATACACCACTCCACTTCACTGCAAGCGGACATCACAACAATCTCCCATGTTCAAATCCCATCCTCTATCTCCGATCACTATGCAGCAAACCTCGTTCAACTCACCTACCACACCCACCTCCCTACTAAAGGCAAAGGCTACTGGCGCCTCAACACCTCCCTCCTTCAAAGACCGTGGGCTCAGAGGCAACTCCCCACCCTACTATCAGACTCCTGGACCCACTCCAAACCCGCTATCGTTCGAGCCTTGAAAGCATACAGCCAACAGGAGTCCAGACGCTCGCAGAAAACCATAGCGCACATGCAACAGAAACTCGCTACAGCCCGAAGGAATCATGCATCCTCTCCCTCCACGGTAGAGGTAGCTGACATAACCCGCTGGGACACCCTGCTAAACACCTACCTAACGACACGCACCAGCTTCCTGCACCAAATTGCAGATGCAAACTGGCACGCACAAGCTACGCTCCCCTCTCATACCCTCACCTCACGCATAACATCACGAAAAGCACAAACTACAATCCTCGAACTCACTAATGCCATGGGGAAAAAAGTCAATAGCCAAAACGACATCGAGGAAGAAGCGCGCTCCTTTTTTCAGGATGTTTACAAGCCTCCCAGACAAGTCGACACCTATCTTAAAATACTCCCCCCAGACCGGCGGAAAAAACTGCCTCCTCACATTGCTCAAGCCCTCGCCGCCCCAATCACGGAGCTCGAGATAGCAGATAGCATCCTCAGCCAGCCCCGCCACAAAGCTCCAGGCCCAGACGGCCTCCCAGGGGAATTATAACGCACCCTGGTCGGCCCACCAGGAATTAGCCGTGTGGGACGCACATAGCGAACTATTCTTTCGCCTTTTACCACCCACAGGACAGGTGTGTGATTGTCTAACAGGTGTTTTAATCAGAGTGTTTCGAGACAACAGCATAATCGTACCCTGGTATCGTGATTCCATTAAGAATGGCGATTCTTAGGCTAGGAACCGCGATTCCGATTCTAAAGTGGTAGGATCGGTCCACGATTCCGATTCTAGCCTAAGAATCGCGATTCAGCATCAGTGTGCACCCTTAGAATTAGGAGGAATAGGCTATAGGAAGCAACCACCACCAAGAGAGAGGCAAGGAGGGAGGCTACTATTGTAGACTAGCATTTGCACTGTAGGTAACAGAATACAACAAGGAAGATGAGGAGGATGGATCGGCCATCATGGTGGTGGCAGTGGCAATTGCAAAACTATTGACGCCATTGTCAAACCAGTGGGCATGCATAGTTGAGTCAAGGCGGGCATCATCCTTTGGGGGCCGGATATTTGGAAGCAAAATGCCCCCAGGTCATACAATTCAGCACGTGACAATACCTAGAGCTGAGGGAGTATTGGTTACTCCCCTTCACAAACTCACACTCTGGCCTTAAATTGTCTTCGTTGGTTTTGCGATGCTGGCCACCACCACGACCAGCGCTCTGGGTGGAGTCTGCTGTAATGGTGGAAGTCTTAGAGGTGGCCACAATAGAGGAACTATTAACTACGACCGTTTTGCATAAAATGGACTCAGTTGCCATGGTGGTGAAGTATAAGTCCTTGTTTTGAAGTTTCCTCTACTTTTTTTTAGATGGGTAGTAGTGAACTCATGAGAGAACTAATGCATGGTAGGGAGTTTAGTGGCACAAGCTGAGCTGTTGGGACATGTCGGTAGAAATCCAATAGTTTTGGGATCAGCTCAAGTCCTAATGCAAAGACATGCCGACAGCCAGCCTAGAACTACTTTGTACAAGTTATACAGTAGGTGTGAGTTGTGCGTCTAATAAGCATCATTTGACTCATCTGCATGCATTTGTAGTCGGATGAAATACACAATCAGTAGACTATGAAAATCGTGGCAAGTGACTGTCTTGCAACCATGAATAAGGAAATGGATCCCAAAATGATCATCTGGCGTGCGGTGTTTAGTGTCAGTAACGAACATACCAATCTTATTGGTGAGATTTTCGAGCCTCGCTAGAATGAGAACACATACATCATGAGCAAATTTAGTAAGCTTGAGGGTGAAAGGGGCATGAGTGGACGTAAACTTAGAGGAGTACTATTCCCACAAAGCTTGCGTTGACCCAAAAATCTGAAGCGGTTTTCCCTGGAAGATAATGATAGCTTGGTGGTGTTGTAGGGTGAACAGATTGAGAAGTCTTTTTAGCGTTGTGGCACCAGTGAGCAAGCAATGGTGGCTGCATTTTGCATTAGGTGGCATCACAGCATAGTTTGCATCACTCAAAAAGGAATCACCACCAACATCAAGAAGGACATCAACAATGGGGAGGATGGAGTGAAGATGCTCCATAGCAATGTCGACCATAGTAGTGACCATCTCTATTGTGGTGTCAATGTCCCTTTGCAATGCCTCCTCAGAAAAGTGTCGAGCTGATTGAGACTCACTATGGATGACCTTCAGTGCCTCAATGATTTCCTTTGGTTCAGGCATGATGAATGCTCATACACATGATGTGGATGGAAGAGATGTGAACTGGGTGTATTGGAAGTTGTAGAGAAAACTATGATGTGGAAAAATGGGACAGAAGTGCAAGCGGATCTATCCACATAGCTTGAATGGGTCCCTGACACATGGGTCGTTGCACGGGATGGTTTGAGGGTCAATGACCCTTAATAACCACAGTTTTGGCACACTGGACCAAGCTTCCCATCCAATTCGTGATAATGGTATGAGACCGTCAGTGTTTGAGTCGCACTGTGGACACCGAGATGGAGCTATTCCTGGGTGGTAGGAGTGTTGCCCGAGCCGGCCTCTCCACATGGCTAGAATGGGTCCATGGCCTGTAGGTAACTGAATGGGATGGATTGAGGGTCAGAGACCTTCAATCATAGTGGTTTTGCCACTGCGCCAAGCTTCCATTCCAATTCATTGTAGAGACGCTAGATTTGTTTATCATTTTGAAATCTTGACCGCACATGTACAAGTGTGTAAACAATGATGAGGCATGCTTGGGGTCTTAGGCGTTGGAGAAAAGCAACATGTGCGATGCCGTACCAAGAGTGGTTACTTGAAGAATTCATCGATGAATTGCATTTTTCTTGTTGGTTATAGTTGCAAGATACGTAAGTGACCTCTTGACTCCGTCCACACATACATTCTGTCACTTACGATGACTACATTGATGTGAAGCTCAAGGTGCACACTTGGTGGACAATTCATCCCTAGCATTATAGCCGGGTGTAAGATTGGCACAAGCAGCATCATGAGTAGGGACCAGAGGGAGGGCCACAGTAGACGGGCCCTCCAAAACCCGGGGGCCGCCCTCATGGTTAAGGTGGTGAAGGATCCACCTTGACTCCGAATGATCGCAGCAACACAGAGGATCGATAGAACTGACTACGACGCTCGATCCAGAAATCCTACGGCTGGCAACCTCCCAACCACAATTATAGTAGGAACGAAAAAACTCAGTCAAGGGACTCCTCGACTCCGATGGAAGTGGACGCCATCGACCAAAGAGACACATGCACCTACTACAACTGTGGAAAACTCGGGTATATCGCTCAAACTGCCGAAGCAAGCAACAAGCCAAAGGGGGGGTCACAGAAAAATGAGTCAAGAAACAGGAAGGGACAGAAGTGAAAGGCACGACTCTTGTCCAAGAGGAGCGATCTGAATGGCTCACAACGCCGCAGAGGGTTTTGGACATCGCTAAGTTCGACGAGGGGAACGAAGATGACCAACAAGCGATACTACTAAAAGTGCGATCCCGAGGTTGCCATCGTCACATAACAGTACCAGCACTATTGGATGGGAAAGCCTCTCACAATTTTGTAAGAAATGACATGGTTCAAAAGCCAGGTATGCAAACCCAACCAGGGGTGTTTGAAGGAANAGAAAAATGAGTCAAGAAACAGGAAGGGACAGAAGTGAAAGGCACGACTCTTGTCCAAGAGGAGCGATCTGAATGGCTCACAACGCCGCAGAGGGTTTTGGACATCGCTAAGTTCGACGAGGGGTACGAAGATGACCAACAAGCGATACTACTAAAAGTGCGATCCCGAGGTTGCCATCGTCACATAACAGTACCAGCACTATTGGATGGGAAAGCCTCTCACAATTTTGTAAGAAATGACATGGTTCAAAAGCCAGGTTTGCAAACCCAACCAGGGGTGTTTGAAGG
Organism: Penium margaritaceum; assembly: GCA_023375785.1. Lineage (NCBI taxonomy): Eukaryota > Viridiplantae > Streptophyta > Zygnematophyceae > Desmidiales > Peniaceae > Penium > Penium margaritaceum. The sequence continues at coordinate 130,954 of SZWC01002283.1, forward strand.
AAAACCATCGACATAAGGTTGCAAATACGGGAACTCTGAGAACCACTGGGACTGCAAGTGGGAGACTTGCAAGGTGTAATAGTCTAGAGGTCATATCCAATGAGTGATCACAAAATCATTCTCGGATGTGATTTCCTTTACCAGCACAATCCGTTGATCAACTACAACACTAGCAACGTCTACGTGGAAATCAATAGCACCAAGCAACAACTTCTAGGCATAGGGCGGAAAACGACAGCGGAAGCAGCAGAGGTGGAAGCGCTAGAGGAAACTGTGCTGATCAAGAAGTGGCAACCTGTGCCACCGATACCGCTCAGCATAGCCAAGTATTGTATCCGACGAGGAGCTCACACGTGACTCATACATCTCGAGCCAATGGAGGAAGCGAAAGTGGCAACTGCTGACTCCTCGATCTCATGAGCTCCATCAGCATCATCAACCTCATCCGCATCAACAAAGTTTGCGATGGTTCCTGAGGAGTTAGACGGACGAGGGCAGTTCAGGCAACTGCCCTCACCCTCTAACGACCCTTCTTGCTCATTGTGACAACTTTGACCACTTTCAACAATCATCAACAAGAGTGTCACGATCTTTCGGTCAACTTCTTGACACATGGAGATGTATCATGTTTTGTAAAGATGCATCTTACATCTTCGCAGTTGATCTTCGGAGTCCCCTGATTCCTTCATGAAGCTTCTGGACTTGACCACTCACAACACGAATCCACACGTGTTGCTCGACAACCGACTTGATGACTCTGACTACACTCAATTTGTAACTCGACACTTNGCGTGTGTGTGTGTGTGTGTGTGTGTGTGTGTATGTGTGTGTGTGTGTGTGTGTGTGTGTGTGTGCGTGTGTGTGTGTGTGTGTGTGTGTGTGTGTGTGTGTGTGTGTGTGTGTGTGTGTGTGTGTGTGTGTGTGTGTGTATGTGTGTGTGTGTGTGTTTGATCATTTAGAGAGTTTTCATCGAAGTAAAGTTACCGATAACTACAGAATTTTCAATTCTCCCAAATGCTAGAATTATGTTTTGCCGAGCAACTTCTACATGTTCACCATGTACGCTTTGTTCGGCATAAGACAAAGAAGGGGATATTCACTTGAAATGCATGAATGAATTAAATAAGGGGAAAGGTTGATAGTATAATGTGAGGAGTAAAATTACATTTTCCTGGTATAGTGGATGAAAAATGGTAGTTTTGTATTGAGAGAAGTTACAATATCCCGGGCAGAATGAGGGGAAATGAACACTCCGTTGCAAGAAAGGATAAAATGAGGTCATGTTCACCGTTGCCTGTTTTGCACATCGGTGGGAAATGGTCGCATTCATTTGGGAACTCTCAAGCTGTCCAATATTGACAGCTGTCATCCTTGATTCTTCGGAAGCACGTCGAAGCTTGTTGCGCGTCGCATGGGTGTCGACTTCAGCAGCCTACTCACACACCTAGCACCTCGTCCAAAGCTAGAAAGTTTTCTCGTGCTGTCGGCAAGGAGAGAGCGCCGCTTTGACCGTAGATGCTGCTTCAGATTTCGAGAAATTACTTCCTAAATCATGTTTGTCCCTAGATTCAACATCATAGGCATTTCGTCTGATTCTAGCTATTTCTGCCGATAGGACGTTAACCAGATTCTGGGAACGGTGCCACGTAGGATGAAATCACCTCCAAAAGAGAAGAAATTGGCGGGTCTCATGTGATTCTTGGTTTCTTTTCGCCACTACCTTTGCTGGATTCGGAAACGGTTGCAGGCTCTCGTGAACGACATCGTCGCGCCACGTCTCGCCCCCCGACACATAGAATCAAAATGAAAATCAGAGCGTCGGTTCAAGGCCAAGGCCATGGCTGGCATTGGTTATTTTGAATTTCAATCAGTTAAGGGTTGTTTCATTCCACGCCAAATTTTCAATGTGCTTTTTGCCGCCCTTTCTCGATGTTCATAACCTTCATGTTGTGGCTCGATGGATGTCGAGGTCCGACAAAACCACTCTCATGGTTTTGTCGGTTTGTCGGCTCCTGGTCCTTTCCCTATTGTAGCAGACCCTGTACACGCCTTGTGTGCCTGAGACACCTGCACATCGAACTGATTGTTGTGACCTAGAAATTCCGATTAGGCTGTGGAACTGTAGGGCTTGGAATGGAGGATAGGTATCTCATTTCCGACCCCCACAAGTAGGAAATTCGATGGACGCTTACAAGCTCATGTTCATGGTTCGTAGCCTCTCCGACCACACTTACCTGCTTCGAGAAGAGCTGTTCAGGTCAATACTGCAAGGTCCACGTACCCGCTGGTCTGGAGAAGCTGTCCAAATCATATTCAAACATACCGTCAAGGAAATAGGGTAAGTGCTTGCAGAAACTTGTCTGTTTGATGTTTCCGCGAGCAATACGGGAATTTGTCGGAGTAAAGACACAACCGTATGAATTTGATCGTGCAGATGGCGTGGCGCTTGCTCAAATTCTTTAGAAACTCACCTCAAGGTAAACTGTGTGAACCTACGTTGGACACAGGTGGCTTAGTCGAATTGAGATGTGTTCATCTGTGCACTTGTGAGGTCCGCAAAAGTTGTCGCAGAATATGACTAACAGCGAAACATCAGAAACTTTTGGGTCAGTGTGTGCCCACGAGAGAAAAAAAGGCAATTTTAGCAATGTTTTCAAAGTAGCACACAACAATGGCCGGTCGCTGTACGAGAATACAAAAATGGCCACGTCGTCAGATAGCACACAAAATTGGCCGCTCACTGTACGAGCACACAAAAATAGCCACCGCCTGAAGTAGCACACAAAAATGGCCAGCGCAAAAATGTCCACACTCTAAAAAGAACACAAAAATGGCCACCGCGTGCAGGTGATGCCACGTAAGCAGCTAGCCCTCGTAAAAATTTGGTCGCCTGTCTGCTTTGTAGTAGTAGTTTATCTCTTTCAAAGAAAATTCGACTTAGTCTTAGTTTAGGGAAAAGATGCGTTAATGTCTGATGTCAGAACAGGACCCTAGCGAGAAGAGGTCGCACCTCACAAAAAACAGTTCGCCTTCATCTCACTTTGTACTTGGATTTTTCCTCTAAGTTGACATTTTTGCGTGCTATTTCATTGGTGGCTATTCTTGTGTGCTACCTTAGAAACAAAAATAACCCTGTTTATAAGGTAGCACACAAAAATATCCACATGGAGGTGAAACGTGCAAAATGAGACGACGACGAGCTTCTTTTTGTGAGGTGAAACGTTTGTGTAACGGGCCGTGTCTCCAGCTCCTGCTCTGAAGTCGTCGTCGGAGTTCGCAGAATGGCGTTCTCGGTCCGCGTCAGGGGTTTACCCCCTTCGCAAGACTGAGGGGCAATCGTCATCAACGACCCAGAGCAGGGAGACTCGAATATTTCGAGTCTCCGGAGGCCCATTTTCGTTTTTAACCAAACCCCTGGTTTGGGACCCAAACCGGGGGTTTTTACCTCGAACTCGTGTGTTCGCACGAGTTATTCCGTTTGTTTTACGTCGAAGTTTGTCATAAACGAACTTCGAGTTTCTTTTTGTCGTTCTGGCGCAAAATCGTCGCGTGCGAGGCACGCCGGCGATTTCGCGCCAGCTACTTCGACCTCCCCCTCGCTCCCCCTATCCCTCGTCCTCTCTTGCTCGTTTGCAAGGAGGGCGAGGGGGGACGAGGGCACGAGGCCACGAGGCCTCGCCCTCGAGGCCCTCGTGGCCTCCCAGCCGCCGATCCGGCTGAGGCCGCGATCGGCGGCTGGCGGCTGGCCGGCCGGTGGCCGGCCAGTCGCTTGGCCGGCCGCCGGCCGGCAGCGAGCTGGCCGACGGCCAGCGAACTGCTGGCCGCCGGCCAGCCCTCGCTGACGCGAGGGGTGGTGCGCAACCACCCCTCGCATCAGCGAGGAGGGAGGGCCGAACCGGCCCTCCCGCTACATTCCTCCCCACTTGTTATGAACCATCCCGGTTCATGAACAACAAGTAGGATTGTCAGTTAGTGAGTCATCAAGATTGTGAAAGAAAGTTAATGATTTCAATCACCAGCTAAACATGAACACGTGCATGGTACGTAGACCTAAGCTGCAGCTTGTAGGTCAGCACGGCTAGCGGCCTCCCCCCTTTAGGCTGGAGCGTCCGCGCGACAACCATGTTGGGCGTCCCCAACCTCCTATGGTCGCTTTCCATGAATGCTGTCCTGTGGGAATGTTGTTCACTTTTCCCGCGTTCAGGTGGTACCTCCTGCCACGCGTCGATCTGTGCGAGCTGCAAGCTCGCTCTAGTACTCGTTGACCACCCCTGTGGGCAACCGAGATTCGGGGTCCCATGAATTATGTTCACGTCCACAACCGGCCCAATGGACGAGGTACTCCCTGACAACGCGCGACCGAAGAGTACGCTCTCGGTGCTGGAGTAGGCGAAGGACCTCGTATTGGCCGTCAGCAGCCAGGACTGTTGGCGGTGGCTGAACGGTTCCTTCTGCCGTGTATGGAGCCAACAGGCTCACATGAAACACATCATGTATCTTCATACTCGGCGAGAGTAGCAATCGGTATGCCACTGGCCCGATGCGTGCCACAATGGGAAACGGCCCAATCCACTTCGGTAGAAGTTTTCTTGCCCCTGGCGACTTCAACCGAAGGTTTTTAGTGCTAAGCAGCACTTTGTCACCGATGTCAAATGACACCTCCCGGCGACCTTTGTCGGCATATGCCTTTTGTCGCTGCCGAGCTGCTTGAAGGTGACCCTTCGCCTCCTGTAACAAGGAGTCGATACGCTCGGCAAAGGCTTGAGCAGAAGGGACCTGCCCTCCTGTACTCCCACTCTTCACCAATGAAGAGGGTACCACTGGATGCCGACCACTGTTCAACACGAACGGTGTGAACTGTGTGGACTCGTTCACCGAGTTGTTCACCGCAAACTCTGCCGGTGCTAGGAATTCGTCCCAATCATGCATGGCAGGGTCCACGTACATGCGCAGTATCTGCTCCAGAGTGCGATTCATGCGCTCTGTTTGTCCNGCAAATTTTCGATCTCGATCGGAGATAATGCGCAACGGCAAGCCGTGGTACTTTACGACACCCTCAAAGAAGAGACGAGCGGTCTCCTCTGCGTTCACGTCAGTGGTTGTAGGAATGAAGTGTGTCATCTTCGTCAAAAGATCCACAACCACTAGTATTGCATCATGGCCACGGGCCGTGTCCGGAAGACCAGTAATGAAGTCCATGCTGACGCACTCCCATGGAGTCCCAGGAATGGGAAGCTGCTGGAGGAGTCCAGCAGGCTTCTTGTTACTAGCCTTATTCCGGAGACATGGGTCGCATGTCATGCAATACTTACGGACATCGACACTCCACCCTGGCCACCAATAATGGTCCGAGAGTGCCTGTCCGGTCTTTCGGGGTCCCACGTGACCTGCGACCGGCGGGTCGTGGAACTGGGAGATAACCTTTGCTCGAAGGTCTCCCGAGTTTGGCACAACAACTTGTTCTCCGTGCCAGAAGATTCCCGCGGCCTCCACCAAGCCGTACTTGTCCAGATTTCGAGAGTCTTGAAACCAAGAATCCACACAGTATCCCATCCGGATCCTGTTTACAAAACCGTTGTAATGGATAATCTCTCGTGGTGGTTGACGCAGAGGTGCAGGGGGATCTGGTGGTTGTGCGGTTGCTGTTGCAATGGCCATAAAACGCCCACTGATCTCAGTGGTTGGTTTAATTTCCACAGGCTGTCGGCTTAGTGGATCGGCCACATTGATGCATCCTGGCCGATATTCCCATGTGAACGAGAATCGACTCAGGTATTCGCTCCAACGCGCCTGTCGTCTTGACAGGTTTGGTTGCGTTTGGAAAAACACCAATGGATTATGGTCGGTCACGACCGTCACACCCCCTTTAGCACCCTCTAGGTAGCAACGCCACATTTTGAAAGCGTGTACTACCGCAAGGAGCTCTTGATCCCCAGTCGTGTATCGCGTTTCCGCGGGTATGAGCTTTCGGCTCTCATACGCAACTGGGTGACCGTTCTGCATGAGGACGGCTCCAAGTCCTACTACCGACGCATCATATCGAACCTCCCACAGTTGCGATGGATCCGGAAGAGCTAGAACGGGCGCCGTGGAGAGAAGCTCTTTGACTTTGAGAAAAGCGTTCTGGCAATCAGATGTCCATTCCCAACGCACGTCTTTTTGCGTGAGCCTGGTTAGCGGTGCTACCAGGGTCGAATACCCTTGCATAAACCGTCAAAACTAGTTTGCAAGGCCGAGGAAAGACCGAATCTGCCCAACATTTTTGGGGCGTAGCCAGTCCACAACGGCTTGGACTTTTCGTGGGTCGACACGGATGCCGTCCTTAACGACGATGTGTCCAAGGTACTTGAGCTCATCTTGTGCAAACTTGCACTTGCTCACTTT
>SZWC01002283.1:160980-189065 GCA_023375785.1 Penium margaritaceum
GAATGAACAACAATGGGAGACCCCTCCAAGTTCTAGGCCCCCCCCAGCTCTGTAGAGCTTGTTACTCAGTTCAACAGCCAATCAGAAAATAGCTCAGTTCAGGCTGGCAGGTTTTCTCGGTGAGGCCTGCCAGACAGCCGACAGCCCAAAACCCGGGCGTCGTCCGTTTTGCCTGAAAACTGGACCATACCATAATACCGCCGCTGCGAACGCAGCTGTGCGGTCAGAATCTACTAGAAAAATAGTAGCGATGAGTTATGGCAGCCTAAACCCAGATAATGCCCACAATGGTTTGTGCTGCCGAACAGGGCCATGCAACATGCAACTGGGACCCTAGGCAGTGCATGACGACACAGACGCAATAGGACGCGCTGGACGCATGCAAGCAGCAAATGCGGTGTCAATGACCGCCGGCAGCACGACCGCCGAGGAGGCCTGCCGATGGAGCTGAGCGCGTCGCCTGAGAGAGGAGGCTCCAGCGAACTGCGAGAAGACCTCAGCGTGCGTCGGCTCCACCGGACGACACTCCATCAGCGTCGCGTCTCGCCGTCAGTCATCTGCACGCCGATGTACACAAGCCGGGAGGACACAACAGAGCACAATGAGAGATGTGCAAAAACCAACAGCGACAACCTCCCACCAGACTTGATCACATCTTCACCATCCAAATTTTCATGGATCTTGCAACAATGATGGTGAACACAACGAGCGTACGTGGCGACGAACAACAGTTATTAGCAAAGACTACGACGATGGAGGATTAGCAGCATGCGGTCAATGAAGCTCGGGAGGCAAACCAGGCAAAAAAAAGACAACTTCGACAACGGATGGCACAACACTACAGGCTCCAACGGCCAACCCAGTAATGGATTCCTTGGGCTCAACAAACGCTTTGCCTCCGCCGTTGCCCGCCGAGACAGCACCTGGCATTATGAGAAGAAAGAAAAGCTAGGCAGCAGGTTGGGGCAGCAACGTTGTTGATCCAACGTGCGAGCTTCCACGCTCGTTGCTCAAGTCTGCTGCCCCCTCAGTCTACTGCTCTAGAGTCTAAGTATGTAAGCTCTGGGTTTGTTACTCAGAAACGCGCGCGCCAGTGTTAGCGCGAGAAAGCAGCTAAAAACTGAAAGTGACTGATTATGAACGAAGAATGAGCAACAATGGGAGACCCCTCCAAGTTTTAGCTCCCCCCCACTAGTGTAGAACTTGTTACTCAGCTAACCAGCCAATAAAAAAATAGTCCTAGGCCTATTGTCTTGCAGGCAGGGTTTTCTCGGTGAGCCCTGCCAGACTCCCGATAGCCCAAAACCTTGGCGTCGTCCGCTGTGCCTGAAATCTGGACCATACCATAATAACGACGATGTAAACGCAGTGGAGTGGTCAGAATCGGCTAGAAAAATAGCAACAAGGAGTTATGACTGCCCGAATCCAGGCAGTGCTTTCGACGGTCCATGATGCCGAACAGTGCCACGCAGCAAGAGACACGAACCGTAGGCTGAGCATGATACTGCAGACGCAATGGCACAGTTAGAAACAGCGCTAGGTGCATGCAGACAACATCTGCGGTGGGAGTAACCGCCGGCGGCCCGGCCCGAGGAGGCCCGCCGATGGAGCAGAGCACGTCGCCGGAGGGAGAAGGCTCGAGCAAACTGCGAGTAGGCTTGAGCGTGTGTCGGCTCCACCGGACGACAATCTAGTAGCGTCGAGTCTCGCCGTCACTCATTTGCACGCGGATGTACACAATCCGGGATAACACAACAGAGCACAATGAGAGATGCACAAAAACCAACATTCCCCCATGACTCACAGGCGTAGTGCACATGTGCGGGCAGAGACACAGTCAACAACCAGACTCAGCCAGGGCACGGAGAGGCGCAGACAGGGACAAAGAGAGCCACTCACGAATGCACACCAACCGAACTCATAGCCTTCTTGAACGAGTTGCGCTTCAGTGCCTTGGTGAAGAAGTCAGCCAGCTGCCGTGTTGTCTCAACCCACACAATGCTGATTCTTTCGTCATGCAACAACGAACGCACATAGTGATACTCAATGTAGATGTGCTTTGTGTGTGTGTTATGCAAGCCGTCATTTTCGGCGATGGCCATGGGACTCTCATTGTCACAATGCAACGTGATGGATGCGACAGACTGACGCAACTCAGATAACAGAGGACGCAACCACACACTCTCACACGCGCCTCAGCCAAGGGCCACGTACTCAGCCTCCGTAGTGCTGCATGCAATGTACCCCTTCTTGTCACTGCGCCAAACACAACCGTGCCGCCGATCAGAAAGATCCAGCCTGTGCGGCTCTTACCGCCTGGAATGCCGGCCTAGTCACTGTCGGTGTAGCCCACCGCGACGACAGACGGCTGGCGGCGGAACATGAGACCTTGTCGATGAGTCGAGACGACGTAGCGCAGTACTCGGATTGTGGCCTCAAAGTGGAGGTGACGCGGCTCCTGAGAAAATTGAGCCAGGAGGTTGACGGCAAACACGATGTCTGGGCACGTCGTCGTCGCCAGGAACTTCAGTGACCCGATGAGTGGTCAACTGGCTCTTCCATAACGGCTGGGTCATGGCTCTTCAGCTTCACCTGGCCACCAGGTGACATGGGTGAAGATGCGTTGGGCACGAGGGGCAGTTCCTCGGTGAAGCGAGTGGACAGGCTGTGCAAATAGGCAGCTTGGTGGATGTGCAAGATGCCATGGGAGCGATCATACTTCAACTCCATGCCTAGGAAGACTCGGGCAGACCCGAGATCCTTCATCTGGTAGGCGGTGTGCAGCAGGTCCTTGACACGCTGGATGGCAGTCATGTCAGGCGACGCAATGAGGAGATCGTCAACGTAGACCAGGACAACGGTGAGGGTCTGGCCTCGCGGGCTAACGAACAGTGCAGGGTCAGCGGTACTGTGCTGAAGGTCGTTGCGAAGGAGCGTGCTGCTGATCTCCTCGTTCCAATACCAAGGCGACTGCTTCAGGCCGTAGAGGGCCTTCCGCAGCCGCCAGACTCTCCCAGCGCGATCGTCGAAGCGTGGAGGTTGCACCATGTAGAGCTCCTCACCCTCCAATGAACCATGGAGGAATGTGTTGCTCACGTCTATCTTATGTAGCTCCCACCCATGCTGGAAAACCAATCTGAAGAGCCCCTAGCTCGTGGAGAACCGGCCAACTAGAGCAAAGATCTGGTCGTAGTCGACCTCGGGGACCTAAGCAAACCCTTGGCTGTGAGGTTGGCCTTGTACTTGTCCAAGGACTCGTCAGGCTTCCATTTGCATCGAAAGACCCACTTGGCACCGATGACCTTTTGACTTGGAGGGAGGTTGACAAGGTCATACACGTGGTGTTGCCGGATAGCAGCAAGCTCGTCAATGCAGACAACATCTTAGAATGCGACCTCAGGAGAGGCGCGAGCCTCACGCAGGGTGGTTGGGTCCTCCGGGCGTGCTATGGAGCGGACTGAGAGAGCGTGTGCATCTCGAGCTCCAGGTGGAATGCGTGCAAGAGCAGCTATGACAGCATGCCGATGCTCGTGATGAAGCATGGTGTAGTCTAGTGGAGAGCCAGGGTGAAGGTCTGCAATGATAGCCGAAGTGGTCAGGCGGATGGCCTTGGTGCCAGGGTCCCCACTCACGACCGTAGTAGTGGAAGAGACACGTGGAGCGACAGGGCCCGAGACACCACAGGGCGAGGTGTTGTGGTCTGCACGCTCACTGACGGCCTAGGTCAGAGGGTGCCTCCTGGGCCACGTGTGAAGCGCGGTAATGCAGGAGATGGCCCCGAGTCTGACGCGCCAACGGAGGCAGACGGGGATACTGGCCCGGAGCGACCAGCAGACGCGATTGGGGTTGCTGGTCCGGAGGTGCTGGCGGACGCGACTGGGGCGACCGGCTCGGAGGGGCCAGCGGGCGCGACTGGGACGGCTGGCCCACAGGGGCCAGCGGAAGCGACTGGGGCTGTCGGCCCGGAGGGACCAGTGGGCGCAACTGGTGCGGCTCGCCCGGAGGGAGAAGTGGACGCGACTGGGGCGGCAAGCCCGATGGGACCAGTGGACACGACTAGGGCGGCTGGCCCGGAGGGATCAGTGGACACAACTGGGATTGCCGACCCCGAGGGACCGGTGGAAGCGGCTGGGACCGCCGACCTAGAGGGACCGGTGGACGCGATTTGGACCGACGGCCCAGAGGGACCAGTGGGCGCAGCTGGGGCTCCTGGCTCGGAGGGGACAGCGGGCACGACCGGGGCTGCTGGCCCGGAGGGAGTAAGTGATTTGACACCCGGAAGCGGTAGGATGGAGGACGGACTCACCACTCCGCCACATGATGGGAGGGACACTGACGAGTCGGAGCAAACGAGATCGCACGAAAACAGTTCCTCAAAGAAGAGGGCATTGCAGGACTCGACGATGGAGTGTCGGGAGGGATCCCAGAAGTGCCAAGCCTTGGACTGACGAGAGACACGGAGAAAGGTGTAAGGACGCCCACGGGAACTGAGCTTGCCGGCCTGGTACGGGGTGGGCAGCAACACGATGGCTACGTAACCCCAGAGGCGAGCAGGGGGGAGGCTGGCTCGCTGACCGCACCAGTGTTGGTACGGCGTGGATGAGCGGGGAAGGTATGTGTGAGGAATCCGGTTCCAGACCCACGTCATGTAGGCCATGGCTTCAAAGTAGAAGCCATCAAAGAGGCTAGACGCAATCCGCATGGTGCGGACGGCATTGGCCATGGTACGGTCCCACCACTCGGAGACGCTGTTCTGGGCAAGCGTGTAGGGCGCGGACGTCTCGTTGTGTATACCACACAAGGCGATAAAAGCTGTGGTCTTGCCCATGTACTCACCACCGCGATCGGAGCGAAAGTGGCGAAGCGATCAAGCACACTCGTGCTCTACAAGGACAAGCCAATCCTGAATGGCACTGGCAACATCACTCTTCTGCCAAAGGCAGAAGACCCAGCGGTAGCACGAGTAGTCGTCAGTGAGGGTGAGGACATAACGGCCATGCTCTCTGACGGACTCGGAAGGGAGGGGACCCATGACATTGGAATGGACCAGGTCGAGGGGGGCGGATGCACCGGAAGGGGACATAGGGTATGTGGACCGGTGCATCTTGCCCTGAGCGCAATCAACGCACTTCGTGGGGCACGGCAAAGGGAAAGTCTCAGAGTCAAGGCCCTTGGCCGGCTGGGTGCAGAGCATACTGTCGACGACATCAGTGTGGACGTGGCAAAGGCGGCGGTGCAAGATTCGGGTGTGCTCTGGAGAGAGCGTGCTGGTGATGAACGCATGGCCTATGGCGGCCTACGAGGAGGGGACGGAAGGAGAGGAGGACAGATGAGGTATGTACCACAAGTTGCCATGGGCAGTGGCGTACTGGAAGACAATACCGGACGGACGCAACGACACAGTGCCAACACCACGTGAGTGCACAATGTCCATGCTCATGTAGTCAAGGGCAGTAACGGACAGAAGGGTGTGCTCAAGACATGGGACGAAGAGGACATCGGTCAAGAAGACCTCACCGGTAATGAACAATGCCTACACCGCGGATAGGTAACACCTGTCCGGAGCCCGTCCAGACCTCGGATAAATTGCTAACAAGACCAAGAATTCTGAAGGCCTCGTGAAAGGTCGTCATGTGATGTGTGGCTCCAGAGTCAATGATCCAGGTCTCGGCAGGGTCCTGTACCGGTGTTGCCAAATCACAGACAGTCATATGGCAGTAAGCGAGAGTTGCGGACGAGGTGGAGGGGGGGCAAATCGAGACTGCCAATCATCAAGCTACGCGACGTTGTCACAAAGGGGGGCAGAGGAGATTGTAGAAACAATATCGACTAACGGCGATGGTGAGATAGACGAGGAAGTAGGACACGACCGCAACTCAAGCTCAGTCATGCAGGGAAAGGGGGACAAGCGAGAGGTGACGCAACTCGCACTTCCCTGGGGGGGAGGGCGAGGCAAGCCAAGCTGAAGCACAATGAACGGCTCCAGCTGACGCTCGCGCATGGACGACCCGGTAGTGTAGACGGAATGTGGAGTGATGGCGCCTAAGCCCGGGTAGAAGGAGGACTTGCACGGTGAAGGGAACGGGGACGTCGTCGGTTGCGGATGATACTACTTAGGAGCTGGCATCAACGGGACCGGTGTCGCGGTCAGAGGAGAAGAGCTACTAGATAGGGTCAAGGCGTCAGGGGCGGCAAAAGCTATGGCAAAAGAGGCGAGGCGGCGCTCCTACTAGCAATGCATGGTGGCGATGACGTGCGCCGCGTCTGTCGGCTGCGGGCACGTGTACCACCAGTACCCTAGTTGGCCACAGTTGTGGCAGATTGAGCCACTAGTACACCCAGTCAACTGCTTCTACTCCTGCTACTGGTGCTGATCCTTGCCCTTTTTGCCCCGGCACTTCTTCTTCCTGGGCGACGAGGAGCTGGTAGAGGTACCAGCTGCGAGGGAAGCGACGGCCACAGAAGGAACGGCAATGGATGCGAGGGCCTCTCTGCGCTAGAGACCACACTCCAGGTGAGCTTCCTCAATCTTGAGGAAGAGCTCATATGCCTAGGGCATGAGGGTGTCCTGGGCCACCATGGTGGAGAGGACGTCCTGGGAGTAGTAGATGAAGAAGTTTGCGTACGCGCCTGTGGCACCTTGCTTGATGGTGAGGAGCGCGGCCAGAGGGGGTGGAGCAGAGGTGCCTAGGCGACAGAGGATGTCCTCAGCCCTCTGCAAGTATGCGGTGATTGTCTCAGTCTCCTCCATGTGCATGGAGTTGAACTCTCGCAGCAAACAGCTGGTCTCAATTTTGCTGGACAGTCGATGACGACAAGTGAGAACGTGTCACGCGGTTGCAGGGTCTGGGATGCCGCCAGTGGTAAAGTTGCCGAGAAAAGGCTCTAGGGCCATGCGGGAAGCCGTAGGAGCGACCGGGACAAGGGCGCGTACAGTGCAATTGGCGTCATACAGCTGGTCGGCCTGGGTGGAGTCCTACGGGAAGGTGTAGTATGCCCACAGACCTTCACCTTGCGCCCAGATGCGAAAGCTAAGCTCCCAACTCCGGAACTGCTCAATGGCCAGAAGCGGCGGGGGCGGTGTCTCAAAGTCCTTTTGCCTGCGGTCGGTGCCAAGAGTGGGGCCAAGGACAGCAGTCACTGTCTGTCACTGGTGCTGAGTCTGTTGCTACGCCACGTAATGCGTGGCAACCGAAACAGCGGGGCCGGCGTACCCAAGAGGGGAAAACGGCGGAGGGGCACTGGTGGCAGTCTGCGAGGCTAGTGGCTACAGTGATGCAAGCTGCTGTGTCAGGGCGGCGAGCTGTTGCTGAATAGCAGTCAAGGGGTCAGAGGTGCCGGTGACGATGCTTGTGGGCTGTTGCCTCTACTACTGCTACTGTTGCTGCTGCTACTACTACTAGTGCTACTACTACTGCTGCTGTTGTTGTTGCAACTACTGCTACTGATGTTCCTACTATTGCTACTATTGCAGCTCCTCCCGCTGTAGCTGTTGCAGCTATTGCAAGAAGAAGGAGGGGTGCCCCCCTTGGGGGTCCCCCCAACGGAGGAGGACCCCTCCCCACTGGGACTATTAGCCATGGGCTTTGGTTTTTTTTCTCCTTTTCTACTGCTAATGTGAGCAATGATGTCAACTTAGGATGGCTGGCGTCAGCAGCTGCTGCCGTGTTATCTGTTGCTACTATAGAGTTTCTTCCCCCCCTTCCCTTTTTTCCAATGATGTCAGTAGTGACATCAGCAGTGACGTCAGCGGCTGGGTGCAAACGTAAGCAACGGCCTTTGTTGGGGCCGTTACTACACAACAGCAGCAGTTACTGTTGTTGTTGATGCTGCTGCTGCTGCTATTGTTGCCGCTGCCACTGCTTGTCACTGTTGCTGCTGTCGCTGTTGCTGCTGCTACTACTGCTGCTGCTTCAGTTGCTATTGCAGCTGCTGCGGTTATTATGGCTAGAGCAACTACTGTTGCAGCTACTATAGTTGTTTTTGCTGCTACTGCAACTGCTATTGCTGTAGCTGCTATTGCAACTGCTACTGCTGCTGCTGCTGCGGCTGCTATGGTAGCAGCACCTGCTGCTGCTGCTCCTACTATAGTTGATTTTGTAGTTTCTGCTGCTAGTGCTCCTACTGCTGCTGCTGTTGCTCTGGGCTGCTACGGCTACAATGGCTACTGTAGTAGCTATGGCAGCTATTGCTGGGGTGGGCAAATTTTTTTGCCTTCCTTTTGTTTTGTCTGGCACAGCGAGCTTCGCTGCTCGCTGTGGGCTGTAGGCTACGAGCAGCGAGCTTGCTGCTCGTTGCCCACTGTCTGCTGCTAGTAGCAAGCAGCAGGCTTGCATCTTGCAGCCCGCAATTCACGACGAGCTGCGGGCTGCGAGTAGCAGCAGCTGTTGCTGGCTGCTTCCGGCTACTACTCGCTACTTCTCCTACTACAACCCGCTACTGCTGCTACTTGCTACTGCTTGCTGGTGCTTGTTATTACAACTACTACTGCTGTTTTTGTGGGCTGTTGTTGCTGTTGCAAGCTGCTGCTTCTGTAGCGAGCTGCTGCGAACTATTGTTGCTGCTGCTACAAGCTATTGCGAGTTGCTGTTGCTGCGAGCTGCTACTGCTGCCGGCTGCTGCTGCTACTACTGCGAGTTGTTGCAAACTGCTGCTGCTGCCAGCTGCTGCTGTTGTATGCAGCTACTACTGGCTACTACGGCCATTGCTTGCTGCTCTTGCCTGCCGCTGCTGGTGCTGCTGCTTGCTGATGCGAGTCACTACACCTGGGTGACATTGCTACATGCGTCGTCGCCCACAGGTGTCGGACGCGGTGTGCCGCTCACCTCCTAGCGTCACGCGTGGGAGTGAGTGCTGGTGGAAAAAATCCGGCAGCATTTCTCCTGGCCCAATGGCCGTGGGAAAATTTCTGATGCCGCCACCAGGCGGGTCAATGCTGCCGGAAAAAAATCTGGCAGCATTTCCACTGCAGTGGCGCGTATGGGGGTCCGCCAGCGTTGTTTGGCACCTGTACGCCAGTCTTCTGCTGCTGGTGTTACGCTCTGGCTTTGAGACCAAGAAAAAAAAGCTAGGCAATAGGTTGGGGGATCAGCGTTGTTGATGCAACGTGTGGGCTTCCACGCTCGTTGCTTAAGTCTGTTGCCCCCTCAGTCTGTTGCTCTGGAGTCAAAGTCTCGAAGCTCTGGGTTTGTTACTCAGAAATGTGCACGCCAGTGTTAGCGCCAGAAAGCAGCTAAAAACTGAAAGTGACTGAATAGGAATGAACAATGAGCAACAATGGGAGACCCCTCCAAGTTTTAGCTCCCCCCACTAGTGTAGAACTTGTTACTCAGCTAACCAGCCAATCAGAAAACAGTCCTAGACCTATTTTATGGCAGGCAGGGTTTTCTCGGTGAGCCCTGCCAGACGCCCGACAGCCCAAAACCTTGGCGTCGTCCGTTTTGCCTGAAAAAATTGGACCATACCATAATCTCGACGTTTCAAACGCAGTTGAGCAGTCAGAATCAGCTACAAAAACAGCAACAAGGAGTTATGACTGTCCAAACCTAGGCAGTGCCTACGACGGTCCATTATGTCGAACAGTGCCACGCAGCAAGAGACACGGACCCTAGACAGAGCATGATGCTGCAGACGCAATGGCACAATTAGAAATAGCGCTAGGTGCATGCAGACAGCATCTGCAGTGGCAGTGACCGCCGGTGGCCCGACCCGAGGAGGCCTGTCGATGGAGCTGAGCACGTCGCTGGATGGAGAAGGCTCTAGCAAACTGCGAGTAGGCTTCAGCGTGCGTCGGCTCCACTGGAAGACACTCTAACAGCATCGAGTCTGGGCATCAGTCATCTGCACGCGGATGTACACAAGCTGGGAGGACACAACATAGAACAATGAGAAATGCACGAAAATCAACATGAG
The DNA here is from genome assembly GCA_023375785.1 of Penium margaritaceum. Classification (NCBI taxonomy): domain Eukaryota; kingdom Viridiplantae; phylum Streptophyta; class Zygnematophyceae; order Desmidiales; family Peniaceae; genus Penium; species Penium margaritaceum. Next base: position 170,893 of record SZWC01002283.1, read on the forward strand.
AGGCACCTGCCAACGAGCTCACATCAACAAAGACTTGAACTATAATTGATGAGAACTTGAGAGCCTCAATACCCATCTGCTCCAACTCAACGTGGCTATGGAAGAGCTACAGAATGTGCATCCATGAAAAGCAGTACTCAGCGTTGATTGAGTGAACCCCTAGTTTAACCAGCACTTCATGTTCCATATGGCCAAATTCAACGTTTTGCAGATGATTGTAGCAGCTCATTGCATCAATAGTACTGAATTCAACGCTCGGATGCAGGAATCTCACGACTAGTAACTCCAAAGCCAAAACTTAAAACTTGGTGGAGGAAAGTCACGGTTCATGGAAACCTTGTCCCCAATGGAGATCAACGTCTTTGATCAACACGATCAATTTGTGTGCTTGATGTGCAAGAAACTAGGGCACATATCACGCGACTGTCAAAATGGCATCAACAGGCCAAAGGGGTGATCATAGAGAAAATGAGGAGTCAGGAAACGACAAAGTGCAGGAGTAAACAATGGACCTCTTATGCAGTCGGAAGAATCCATGTTAACCGATCGCCAATCAAAATGGCTCATAGTACCAGAGATGAGGATTCCTAAGATTGCAAAGTTTGACGAGGAGTACGAGGACAAACAACCAGCAATACTGCTACAAATTCAACCAAGAGTGTAAAGGATGTGACTTTAACTCTTGCATGAAAGTCATCATTTGAGTTCAAAGAATGGCATCTTGAGCGCAAGGGAGGAGTTTTTCCCTTCGCTTCATCCTGAGGACATCTGTTATCAATGATCTGTGCAAGGTGACTCAAATAGTTCAAGTGGCTGGAGGCCCATTTATGTTTTTACCTTGCCCCCTTTATTTGGGTCCCAAACAAGGGGGGTATTGTCCCAAATTTGTGAGAGCACATGATTTTTCCGGCTTAGAGACTCGGCATTCGCACTAAACAGCCTGCGGTTTCATTTTTTACGTGCAGCATGAAATTGTCGCGTGTGAAACACGATCAACGATATCGTGTCAACTTTTCTTGCACTGCCCTTGCTCTTGCTCTCGCTCCATCCGTTGTCGTTGCTCACTCTCACCAGGAAGGAGGGCAACCAAAGGCTATGGAAGGAAGCCACGAGCCTCGTCCTCGAGACCCTCGTGGCATCGCAACCGCCGATTGAGCTACCAACCCAATCGTCGGCTGGTGACTAGCCAGAGGGTGGCCAGTCGGTCACCTAACCGGCCACTAGCCATCCAGCGGGTAGGCGGCCAGCAATCGGCTGGCCACCAGCCAGCCCTTGCTTTAGTGATGGGTGGTTGCAAACAACCCCCTCATTTTAGCGTGGGAGAAGGGCTGAACTAGCCCTCCTGCTACATTCCTCTCCAGTTTGAATGGACCATCTCGGGTCATACGCAACAAGTAGGCATTACAAACCTTGAGATGACAACATTGTGATAGAAAATAAGTACATTCAATCACCATCTAAAGATGAACATGTGCACGTTACTTTGACCTAAGCCTGAGCTTGTCAATCAGCATGGCTAGCGGCCTCCTCCCTTTGGACAAGAGATTTGGCATGTCAACCATGTTGGAAGTCCCCAACCTCTTACAGCTCATGCCTATGAATGCCGCCCCAAGGGAATACTGTTCACTATTTTTACGTTCAGGTGGAATCCCCTACAACGTGTATAAGCGCACAACTTATGAGCTGCCAACTTGCTCCTTTACTCGTGCACCACCCCAGTGGGCAGCTGAGACTCAGGCTCCCATGAGTTCTTTAAGGTCCACAACCGGTGCAATGAACAAGGTATTCCCTGGAAAACTGTGACTGAAGTGTATGCTCTTGATGATGGAGTACGAGAAGGACCTCGTATTGACCATTGGCAGCAAGGACTGTCGGTGGTAGCTGAATAGTTCCTTCTACAATGTATAGATCCAATATGCTCACATAGAAACATCATGTTCCTTCATACTTGGCAAAATCAGTAGTCAGTTTGCAACTAGCCCAATGCGTGCAATGATGAGAAACAAACCAAGTCACTCCGTAGGTATGGTTGCGCCCCTGATGACTTTGGCCAAAGGTTCTCAATGCTAAGAAGTACCTTGTTGAAAATTTCAAATGAGACCTCACACCAAGCTTTGATGGCATATGCCTTTCGTCATTGCCAAGCTTCTAGAAGGTGATCCTTCACCTCCTGTCACGAGGATCCTTTGCGCTCAGCAAAGGCTTGAGTGTAAGGAACTTGTCCTTCTGTGCTCTCTCTTGACCAATGAAAAGGACACCACTTGACGGAAATAAGTATTCTATACAAATTGTGTGAACTATGTAAACTTATTCACCGCATTGTTCACTACAAACCCAACCAATGCTATTAATGTGTAGAGCATGCTCTACATGTAGAGCACTTGTTTCAGAGTGTAATATGTGCACTTTGTTTTACCAATTTTTGGGTGAAATGCTATCAACATTTGAGAATGTTTACAGTTGTACTTGTGCATTTTTTTTGCCAGAACTTTCTGACAGATGTTTTTACCTTAGTCGCAAGGACAACTGATAATGCTTTACAACACCCTCAAAGAGGAGATGAGTTGTCTCCTCTGGATTAACATCAATGATTGTAGGAATAAAACATTTCATCTTCATGAGAATTTCCACATTCACAAGTATTGCATCGTGGCCATGGGCGGAAGACCGGTAGAAACGTCTATGCTAACGTACTCCCACTGAGACATGGGGATGGGAAGCTATTGGAGGAGTCCAAGAGGATCTCTGTGAATAGCCTTATTCTGAAGACATGGATTGCATGTCATGTACTGCTTTTGGATAGTGAAACTCTATCATGGCCACCAATAGTGGTTGGAGAATGCTTGTCTCATCTTTCGAGGTCCCAAATGACCTGCTACTGACGACTCTAGGAACTGAGAGAAAACATTGTCTCAAGATTCTCCCATTTCTGGCACACCGACTTGTTCTTTGTGCCAGTAAATTCTCACAGGCTCCACCAATCCCTACTTGTCCAGATTCCAAGAGTCCTCAACCCAAGAATCCACCCGATAACCTATTTGGATCTTGTTGAAAAAGTTGTTGCAGTACATAATATCTCGAGGTGGTTATTGTAGAGATGCGTGGATGTCTAATGTTTGCATTGTCGTTGTTGAAATGGCCACAAAGAATTCACCAACCTCTATGGTTCCTTTCATTTCCATATGTTTTTGGCTTGTTGGAATGGCCACTTTAAGTCATACTATTTGACATTCCCACACGCACAATAATTGGCTTATGTGTTCACTCCAACGTGCCAAATGTCTTGACAAGTTTGTTTATGTTTGGGAAAACACCAACAGTTTTTGCTCTGTCATAATCGTCATGCTCTCCTTGGCACCCACAAAACAACAATGCCTCATCTTGAAAGAGTGTATAACCACAAGGAGCTCTTGATCACTAGTCACGTATCATGTCTTTGCTGGGATCAGCTTCTAGCAACTAGACGACTGTTTGAGATGAGGATTGTTGCACTTCCTACTACCGACGCATGACATTGCACCTCCCACGATTGCAATGGATCCAGACGCCCTAAGACGGATGTTGTGGAAAGAGTTATTTGACTTTGAGAAAAGCGCTCTTGTAGTCAGTTGTCCATTCCTAATGCACGTCTTTCTGTGTGAGCCTTGTTGACGGGGTATCAAGATTGAACACCTTTGTATAAACCATCGAAATTGTTTTACAAGGCTGATCAAAGACCTAATGTGCCCAATGTTTGTAGACAGCCACCAATCCATCATGGTTTGGACCTGTTGTGGGATGACACAAATACATCCTTGCAAGCTCATCTTCTACAAACTTGCACTTTCTCGAGTGGCACTTAACCTCTACTCCCAAAGGATTAAAAAGACTTTCCACAACTTCTCTTTTTGTTCTTCCATTGATTGAGAAAACCAAAAAACATCCCAGGGAAACAAAGACAGATTGACCAAGTTTCTTGGTGAATTTGTACTTCATTTCTCCTTGAAAAGTTGCCGAGGCATTTGTTAGTCCAATGAACAAAACCCAAACTCATAATTTCCGACGTGTATCTGAAACGCTTTTTTGGATACATCATCTTTCAAGATGTGGACTTCATGATATTCTTGAGACAAACTCAAGGAAGAAAAGATTTTCCCCTCGGATTTGGTTCAACAGGTCCTCAATCTTTGCCAAGGAGAATCGAGTTTCCACCTCCACCTTATTGAATAAACAATAGTACATGCTCATGCGTGGACCACCGTCCTTTTTGTTCACAAAAAGGATCGATGCATTGAATGACGAGCAACTTAGCTCAATCCACCCTTTCACAAGGTAATCCTTGATTTTGAGTTCGACCTCTTACCTTCCTGTCGGAGTAAGACGATACGTGGGTCTAAATGGATGAGTCATCTAACGGTTGCAGTAGAATCATGTGGCAGCTCATGTATTGTTTTGGTCGAAACCCTGCCGGTGGGTCTTGGAATATGTCCGAGAACATCGCCATCAAGGTTTTGATCTCTTGTGGATGTCTTCCTTCACTTTGTCCTCTACTTTTTGTAGCTAATGAGTAGTGGAAACAAGTAGTGAAAACCTTATCAAGCTTGCTCCTTGACCTGAATTTCACACAAGCTATCATTGTTGAAGATGGTAGGGTTAGGAGGGTGAGGCTGTGAGAGTGAGGACGGAGGAGAGTGGAGGAGGCGGGAGGCGGGTGGAGCCGGGAGTTAGTCGCGGGACTAACTGTCCCTCTCGGCTGTGAGGGGGATAAGCTCTCGAGAGCTGTGAAGGGGGAGCGCTCTCGAGAGTTGTGAGCGGGGATCGAGGAGTTGAGGACTTAGAGAAAGAGAGGATTGAGGATGGTGAAAATAGGAAAGTTTGATGGAAAAGTGAGCGAAAGGAGCTTGGGTGCGTGACCCCTATCGGGTCGCACCCCAAGCCTCACGTGGCTCGCCACATTTTGTGGTGAGCCACACAAGACTCAAGCGAAATTGCTCGAGCGAAAGCCGAGCGTGTCCTCAAGGTACAATGAGTAGGGAGACGTATGTCTCAAAAGGAAAGCAGCTAATCTAGGACTAAACAAGGCCTGCAACCACAAGTAGCGTCAAATGTTTGCTACTTTAACAATCATGGACTTTTTTTTTGTTTTGTGACAACTTGGAATTCGTGTAAAGTGACTCTTAACCTTCCTGAGGGTCAACCACTTTGATTTGAAGCAAATCAAAGCATTTTTTAAAGGACCAGTGGATTGTATATAATCATGTCAAACGGGTCAAGAAGGTTGAGTACCTTCAACATGACGCTCTACCCATTGAATACAAATTTCTGCTTTGCACGTACCAATCACAGGTATCGTACGGTTGTCACCAACCACAAGAAACCATCCCATGGATTGCACTTCAGGTCCAATTATTAGATGAATCCAAGGCCAACAAAAGAGGGATTCTCTCTATTGTTAGCCAGCATGTATACGCAAGGTACAGCTAGGTGTCCTTTGAACGGCATTTTCATGTTGCCTCTACTCTTCTGAGTAAAAAATGCTCAAGAATGCCAAGCCAAGTTCATGGTAAAAATGGAATCGGTATGGTTGACACTGTAACTAGGGTAGCATCGCGATATCATCGAAAGCGATGTATGTTTGATTCTATATAGGTTCTGATATCGATGTCGACATAGATATCAGAATTAAGTCGATATCGATGTCGATATCGATATTGACATATTTGGGACCGGAGGGTCGATACCCCACATTCTCCAATATCGCTTGAGATTGGGCATCGATTGCCCAATGTTGTCATTACCGCTGATATCAGTCAATATCAGCGATATTTGGGGGAAGTCTTCTATCTCACTGTCCACTCTCAACAATGGAGAGTGCGCCAATTGCCGGACATAAAACTTTGAGGGAAAAATTTGACGAATTTCGGTCAATATCGACAGAAACCCTGCTTCATGCAGACTAGGGTCTTGTTCAATGAGAAGACCACCGTTCGGTTTCTTACCCACTCATGCATGGACGGATGGGCGTGCGATGGATTATTGCTCGTGACTGTCAAGTTTGCAAATGAGGAAAAAACGACTAGGATGTTGACTGGACGAGGTCCGGTCGACACCCCGATGCCCCGGTCAACACCCTAGAGACCTTTACTCAAGAACCAAAATATTTCTCTCAGCGTAAAAAAAAAGGCAGAGAAGAAAAGAAGGGCCAAAAAATTCAACCGAGGTGTCACCTGGGGCATCGGGGTGTCAACTGGATGAAGTCCGGTGACTTTTCTTCATGCACCCAAATGTTTATCTCACCACAAAAACCAGAAAGAGAAGATAAAAAGGGAAAAAAAAAACAGAATGTCGACCGGACGAGGTCCAGTCAGCACCCCGATGCCCCGGTCGACTAGTCGTCGCTGGTTGAGTCCGACTTTGACTCGCCAAAGAAGGGGTTGCATGCCGTCAGCCAGCCTGTCCGTCGGGCTCCCTCTTGACGCCCGATGCCGGTAATACCAGTATCGAGGCATTTTATCGGTATCGAGCATATCGTCGTCATCGACGCCGATATCACGCGGCCGTTCTACGCGATATCGATGTTGATGCCGTTCTTTTTCCCATATCATAATGTTCAATCAATGACAATATCGCACAAGCGATATCGCCTTACATCTTGTGACTCCCATAATTCACCCACTCGGGTCCACATATTGTGGCCATATGTGAATGCGATAAGCAACTCCCAATATCGAAATTTGGCTAGCTAGAAAACTTCAACATATGGTATCGCGAACGTGATGGAGCTGATTGCTTTGAGGGATTTTACTTCAATCATTACGTCATATAGTTCCTACACAGTGGTTGGTGTCTCTACCACTAAATAATTATGATCATGCATCTTGTGAAAACATGTAAGGGTTAGTTTTGCTGGGTGATGAAAATCAGCACGTGCAGAATGCAATTCAATGAGAGAGAAGAAAAGAACAAAGAAGTTTGAACTCATCAAAATTCAAATTGCTCACTATCCTCATCCGAGAAAACAAATCCACATTCATTATCCATCTTTTCCCTTGAGTGGTCGCCACTAAACTCCCTCGGGGATGGAGAAAAAACGTCACAACGGCCTTGTCCATTTCCATGGCCGGGCCCATTGCCGCTCTCACGACCCTATCCACGACCTTGTCCGTGGAATTTTGTTGTACCATCCCCACGAGGTGGTGCAACTGTAGCCAATGCAATGGCTACTTGTCCACCACCAAAAGCCTCAGGGCACCGAGCCCCAAAGTAGTTAGGATTCATATAGTTGTGGTAGATTCCCTTGATGGAAGTAGTATTGCAATGGTCACACAATGCCTGCAACTCATTGTTGTTGCGGCCATGCTCATGGCTGGACCTTCTACCTGCCAGTCTTCTTGAATGGGGGTTTCTAGGCTACTTTTCCTTAATCCCCTCTTGCCTAGCTATCCCTCCAATCCCTAGAGCACCCATGCATATGTCACGGCTCTGTTCCACACAAATGCTTTGTTGTATGTATGAGAGTGCTTCGAGTTTGCTAGACACACTTCACCCATGTAGTCACACAACACCCTTTAGCTTGTCCAAACCTTTTCCATTACCATTGTGGTGTTTTCCTTCAGATTCTTTCTAGCAAGACCATCACACAAGCACTCAAGCAGTTAGCACTCTGAGTATTTGAAGATCTAGGATCTGTTGCCCTCATTGAATCTTTTGGCTTCTTCCATGAGTGTAGTGCCCTCCTTCAAGTATGCCTCGAGCAAGCTACCCAGTTGTGTGAAGCCCTTAATCATGTGGAAGGCACACAACACCTCCCCACATTGTGTAAACTCCTTGCGCATGATAAGGCAATAAGCCTCACATGGCACGACCTACCAATACAGGTATGACCGGTGTGTACCTTTCTCCTTGACCATGTACTTAACGAGTTTATTTTCAAGTCATGTTATGGCAAGGTCATCCCACTGGTAGAGTGGAGCCTTGTGGATACATAGAACACGCTCCATACAATTTAGCAATTCGGTAAACTTCAAGCCCTTTTGGAATACAATCAGACCATGAAGGAAGGACGTGTTCATAACCGGTCCCAATGTCGTCGAGACAGGCGAGTCCTTGCTACCACTAGGTGTGGAATCTACACTTCTGTTGTGCTCAGGACGCTCTTGTACCAGCATCTGGGTCATTATCTGCCTTGTTGAGATCATCATATTGTTGAGTTGCCTCGTGAGAGGTAAGATGCAATAGCTAGCAATCACAGTCAAGTTCCATGATGCTTTTCTTGGTGTAGACCAGTAGGTAGGTGAACGTGAACTTCGGCTCTGATTTTGTCTGAGCATTGGCAGTAGCCTCAAGGGCCTCATATTCGTGGGTACCTTTTTCCATTAAAAGAGGGTGTATTTTAAGTACACACCTCTGACGAGCACCACCTTTTGGGGGAAGCTGTCTTCTGCAAAGATGCTCAATAGGGCATAGCAATGTCATATTGTAGGCACTTCATATGAAGGGGATGCGCCTCCATGCCTCTGGTTGGTTCCATGTCTCCTCTTTTGGTGCCGATCTTGAGCTGCCCCACCGCTTTGGTGGCTGCCTTGACAAGCTTCTGATGCGAAGTACAAACTTCCTTTGATATGGCATCGTCCAGCTCCTGCTCACGAGAACGTTTTGCATGGCTGTTTTCGGTGCCTTTGTTGTTGTCAACAACCTTGATGATATCTATAGCTTCTTGAAACAGAAGCTATAGAGCGATTGGCATGAGTTTGCTGTACGAAAATGGTGATGATCATGATCGTTGCCGTACTCACCGTCACCAATGAAGTGCTCTTTCTTGGGGTCCATTTTTGGGTGTTCCTCCTTGAGCGTATCCCCCATCGCATGGAAGTCATCAACATGTACGTCAACGTGCTCACCGAGTAGTTTTTTGGCTTCCACACACTTCTTTGTTTTACCGAGTTTAGTGCGAGTTGCCTTTGACAGCAAGGTTGCCGTAGCCTTGGCCACTGTGTTTGCAGTATTAGTCTCCAAATTGTGGAGTCCACTGAGGGTGCTGTTGAAGATTTGCCCCTCTGCATGCCCAAGTGCTGCGCCGGGAGGCGCCGACGAGCCACGAGAGAGAGGAAAAACCTCGTCGACGGATCTGGCAACTTGAGAATTGATCAGATTCTAAGATGGAGGATTTCCCCTGAAAGTTGACAAGTCGTTGAATCCGGTGGAAGTTGTTTCACCAAAATCGGACTAGTAACTAGGGAGATATGGGCTTCCAAAGTTGGGGTGTGCTTGGCGGTTCTGGGAGCCGGCCGCGGCTCGACTTCCGGTGAATAATTGACCGGAACGAGTAACAAAATGCCATCTGGGGATCTTGCTCCGGAAGATCTGCCGAGGCGTCCGGTGGATGATCCGCCGGATTTCAGGAGTACAGTTTGTTACTGAGGGACTTCGCCAAAATCCTGGCTCGGAGTCCGGAACTCAGTAGTACAGTTTGTTACTCGGGGACTTCGTCAAAATTCCGACTGCAGGTCCGCAAACATGTTTCGACCCACATCCATCCCCATCACCAAACTCGATGATTAAGTAATCAAAACAGACCCCAAAGGCGCAAGGGGTGTCGCCACTACACGTAGGGACATCTGTGCCTCCGGAATGGCGTTTTTGATGGGTCCCTGATGTGTGAAGGTGCCTCGGCGGGCGACATGGTGCGCGCCGCCGAGTGAGCGGCTGGTTTGGGGTGCTGTGCTTTGACTGACGTAGCGGGAGCTACGGTTATCCGACTTGCGCACGGTTTGGTGCGTTGGAGAGCTCAGATCATGTCCATGTTCATAAACCAATGCAAAATCGCTTTATTCCCTTCGCAAAAGTGACTGTCTCACAAATGCCTTCAACTCCCAGAAACATAGCGTGAGGCGACCCGAAAGCTCATGGTTAGACTCAGAATCCGCACAAAACATAGCTGTGAACACACGGTAGACCCGTCGGGCCACGTTGGAACTGCCTCCACCCGGGGGCCGTTTTCTGACAAAGGGTTATGGGCCCACGGCCCTGACCGGTCTACACATCGCTCACGGCTTTCGCGGCGGACGGGACTGTCGTCAGGGACGGCATCGCTGTCAAGCTCTAAGGTCCCGGAGTTGCAGACTGCGCAAATGGCGCAGAAGGAGATGCAGCCCATCCAGAAGTATGCAAGTGGCCCTAGCTACGGGCTATGGAGGTGGCACTTTGAGATGCAACTCGCGCATAAGGGGCTACTGGAGGTCATGAAGGGAACGGAAGTCCTCGAAAAAGCGACGGCGACGGAACCGCAGAAGGAGGCCTTCGCAAAGAAGAACACGGAGGCGCTCATGCTGCTGGTGTCCGAGACGGCCGAGTCGCAGTGGGGCTACTTCCAGGGCTGCAAGCTGGTAGCCATAGCTTGGCAAAAACTCTGTGCCATCCATCAATCCAAGTCAGTGGTGAACAAAATCTTCGCAATGAAGCGACTCTTGACAGTGAGAATCGAGGAGGGAGATGATGTCATCACCGCCATGCAACGGATCGAGTCGCTCGCCTCACAGTGCAACGACGTGGGGTGGAAGATCGACACGCAGCTGTAGGCGATGGCCCTCCTCATGGCCCTTCCTGACAGTTGGAGCCCTCTCATTATGGTCTTGGGAGGATGGGCAGAGGACAAGCTCACCTATGGCGCTGTCGCAGAGTACATCAGCAACGAGGCGCAGCGACGGAGCTGCGGGGAGTCCTCGTCATCCTCATGGGCCCTCGTCACCAAAACGCGTGGTGGCGGAAGCGGGGCCAAGGGAGGTGGTGGACATGGCGGCGGCAAGAAGGGCGCCAAGAAGGGTGCGTGCCGTAACTATGGCAAGGAGGGCCATTGGGCCTGTGAGTGCACCAAGGAGGCAAAGGCCGGCGGCAAGGACACCAAAGGCAAGAAGGCGCTCTTCAACGGCACTCAAAACCACTACGTCAAGAAGGCCAACCGGCGATACCTTGACTCTGGAGCGGAGGAGCATACCCAGGTCGAGAAGGTCGGGTTCATCAACTACACCAAGTCCAGCAAATCCATGGTGGTCGCGAATGATAAGGTCAAGCTGGCGGCTGGCCAAGGAGACGTGGACGTGAAGGTGGTGGTTGGCGGAAAGCGGGTGCAGCTCGTCATCAAGGACGTGCAGCACGTACCCGGCTTGGCTGACATTCTAAGTATTAGCCGCCTGATTGACAAGGGGTACGAGGTGCTCTTCAGAAGAAGAGGGGCAGTTGTGCGGAAGGACGATAGCGGTGAGCCCGTGCTGGAGGCTAAGCGCGAGGGAGGCCTCTGCATCGTGGAGACCAAGGTCATCCCCGCGGCGACGGATTCAGTAGACATGCAGGAACGCACCGTCAACCTGGCCAAAGGAGGGGGAGCTGATCTGGAGCTCTGGCACTGACGACTGGGGCATTCCTCACTCGTAGTCGTGAAGGAGATGGCGAAGCGCGAGCTGGTACGCGGCCTCGTCATCGACGGTGCGGAAGAGGCGACAGATGTAGCAGTGCACAAAAAGTGCGAGCCTTGCATTTTGTACAAGGCGCGGTGCAAACCGTTCAACAAGAACGTGAATCGCGTCTCGGACCTGCTCGAGGTCGTGCACAACAACGTGTGCGGACCGTTCAAGACGGCGTCAAAGAACGGCGCCCGTTACTTTGTCACCTTCATTGATGACTAGAGCAGAAAACTCTTCGTGTACTTCTTGAAGCGGAAAGGCGAGGTCCTGGACCGGCTGAAGGACTATGTCGCCGCGGTGGAGAGGCAAACCGACCGGAAGGTTAGAGCGCTACGCAGTGACAAATGCGGAGAGTACATGGGCTGTAGCGGGTGGATGAAGCAACAGGGCATAAAATGGCAACAAACTACACCGTATTTGCCTCAGTCAAATGGCGTGGTGGAGCGGGTGAACCAGACGTTGCTGAACATGGTACGGACCATGTTGGTGGATGCGGAATTGCCGCGAAGCTTCTGGGCGGAAGCTGTGCGTACGACAAGCTACGCCATCAACCTCACTCCTACTGTAGTGCTAAAGGGGAGGAGCAGCTGGAAGACACCGCAGGAGGATTGGAGCGGGCGCAAGCCAAGTGTGACACACCTGAAAGTGTTCGGGTGCAAGGCGCACGCAGTGGTGCAGGCTGCGCGGAGGCGTGATAGCAAGCTGGAGCAGCAGGCAAATTCGTATCTCTTCCTTGGCTATGAGAGCGCGCATAAGGCGTACAGGCTCTACAACATGCGCAAGGAGGAGGTCATCCACAGCCGAGATGTCGAGTTCGATGAGCAGCAGAGCTACATCAGCAGAAACGATGCGGGTGTGGTGGACTCCCCAAAGATGGGGGAGTGGTTCTAGCTCCTTGATTATGAGAAGGAGCCGGCGGATGCCGAAGTTGAGGATGCGACATCAGAGCGCGAAGGTGCACCAGCGGTGGCAGCCGACGCGGAGAACTTCGATGACGATGAAGCTGATGAGGAGATCCACCGGAAGGATCCGGCGGATGAGGCACCGAGGGTGCCAAGGCGCGCACTCTCAGCACAGTGTGCATCGGGCATCAGTGGAAAATCCACGGAATGTGCCGGTCGTTTGTGCTATGTTTCGCCAGAACAAGAGAGATCCTTGGGGAGCTTTCCGGTCGATGATGAACCGGAGTGTACAGAGTCGGAGGGATCGCAGCAGAGCGATGATGCACCACCAAAACTACCGCGTCGTAGCGGGAGGCAGCGAAAAGCAGGGAAGCGCTTCGACGCAAGCACCGGTGGATGGATTGACATGGCGCGGTGCATGCGGGTTGAATCAACGGAGCCTACTACCGTGCAAGAGGCACTTGCACGACCCGAAGGGGATCAATGGGACGCAGCCATCAAATCGGAGCTGTCGTCCATCACGGAAAAATGATATGTGGGAGCTGGTTGACAGGCCGAAAGATGCCAAGGTCATCAGCTCAATGTGGGTCTTTAAGACCAAGTTCACAAAGGAAGGTGTGGTTGACAAATACAAGGCGCGGCTGGTGGAAAAGGGTTACGCACAGCGTAAGGGGGAGCACCACGATGAGACGTTTGCTCCCGTCGCCAAGTTCACAAGCATCCGGGTGATCCTTGCGGTGGCGGCCGAGAAGGACATGGAGCTCCAGCAAATGGACGTAAAGATGGCCTTCCTCAATGGCATCATAGACAAAGAGATCTACATGGAGGTACCAGAGGGGGTGGAGGCGCCGGAGGGCAAGGTGTATAAGCTACGGAAGTCCTTGTAAGGGCTAAAACAATCGCCCAGATGCTGGTACCAACAGATGGACAACTTCATGGCACAACTCGGCTTCAAGCGTTGTGAGGCGGATCACAGCGTGTACGTGCGGCGTAACAAACAGCTCCATCAGATCGTTGCACTCTACGTGGACGACCTGATTATGTGCTCGACGGATTTGTCGAGCCTATAGCAGCTGAAAGAGCAGCTGAGCAGTAGATTCCAGATGTCGGACATGGGGGAGCTGGAGTACTACCTCGGGGTGAACATTATGTGGAACCGGAGGGCGCGCACGCTTGAGCTGGGACAGGCCAAGTAAGTGGCCGAGGTGTTGAAGCGGTACGGCGTGGAGGACTGCAAACCAGTTGGCAGTCCAGTCTCCACGACTTGTGAACTGAGTGCGGCAATGGCGCCGCAAAAAAAAGAAGAGCGGGAGGATATGGCAGGGGTGCCCTACCAATCGGTGGTGGGCAGCCTCATGTACGCCGTGGTGACGACTCGACCAGAACTGGCCTACGGGGTGGGCCAAGTGAGCAGGTCGATCGAGGGCTACTACACTGGCAGGCGGTCAAGTGCATCCTCCGCTACTTGCAAGCGACGCGGCATGCGCGCTTGAGGTTCGACGGCAAGGGGCGGGCGGACACCTTGCGTCTGGTCTGCTACACAGACGTAGACTACACTGGCGATGTGGACAAGCGGAAGTCCACATCCGGCTACGTGTTCTTCCTTGCTGGTGCATCAGTCTCATGGTGCAGCAGAAAGCAAGACTGTGTCGCCACCTTCACAGTGGAAGCAGAGTACATGGCGTTGGCCAAGGCGGTCAAGGAGGCGGTGTGGCTCCGCAGGTTGCTGGGGGAGCTGGGCGTGCCGCAGCAGGAGCCTACTGCAGTGCAAGAGGACAACATCGGCTCAATCTCGCTGACCAACAACCCGACGCAGCACAGTAGGACAAAACACATCGACGTGAGTTACCACTACGCACCGGACATGGTTGAAAAGGGGCAGGTGGTGCTGCAGCATTGCAGCACGCACAACATGCTTGCGGATTGCTTGACCAAAGCGCAACCCGTCGACCGGCACGCATTGAGTGTGGCCGGGCTTGGGATGACCAACTATGATGGGCTGGAGGGCGCAGCGGAAGATGAGTGAGAGCAAGAAAAAGCAGCGGGCATGGAAGGTGCAAAGGGGGATAATGTTGAAGATTTGCCCCTCTGGATGCCCAAGTGCGGCACCGGGAGGCGCCGACGAGCCGCCAGAGAGAGGAAAATCCTTGTCGACGGATCTGGAAACTCGAGGATTGCTCGGATCCTAAAATGGAGGATTGCTCCTGAAATTTGACAAGTCGTTGAATCCGGTGGAAGTTGTTTCACCGGAATCGGACAAGTAACGAGGGAGATATGGGCTTCCAAAGTTGGGGTGTACGCGGCGGTTCCGCGAGCCGGCCGCGGTTCGACTTCCAGTGAATAATTGACCGGAACGAGTAACAAAATGCCATCTGGGGATTTTGCTCCGGAAGATCTGCCGAGGCGTCCGGTGGATGATCCGCCGGATTTCAGGAGTACAGTTTGTTACTGAGGGACTTCGCCAAAATCCTGGCTCGGAGTCCGGAACTCAGTAGTACAGTTTGTTACTCGGGGACTTTGTCAAAATTCCGACTGCAGGTCCGCGAACAGGTTTCGACCCACATCCATCCCCATCACCAAACTCGATGATTAACTCATNGCGGTTCCGCGAGCCGGCCGCGGTTCGACTTCCAGTGAATAATTGACCGGAACGAGTAACAAAATGCCATCTGGGGATTTTGCTCCGGAAGATCTGCCGAGGCGTCCGGTGGATGATCCGCCGGATTTCAGGAGTACAGTTTGTTACTGAGGGACTTCGCCAAAATCCTGGCTCGGAGTCCGGAACTCAGTAGTACAGTTTGTTACTCGGGGACTTTGTCAAAATTCCGACTGCAGGTCCGCGAACATGTTTCGACCCACATCCATCCCCATCACCAAACTCGATGATTAAGTCATCAAAACAGACCCCAACGGCGCAAGGGACGCCGCCACTATGCGTAGGGACATCTGTGCCTCCGGAATGGCGTTTTTGATGGGTCCTTGATGTGTGAAGGCGCCTCGGCGGGCGACGTGGTGCGCGCCGCCGAGTGAGCGGCTGGTTTGGGGAGCTGCACTTCGACTGACATAACGGGAGCTATGTTTATCCAACTTGCACACAGTTTGGTGCATTGGAGAGCTCATGACTAGCCCTACAAATGTTCAGATCATGTCAATGTTAAAAAACTAATGAAAAATCGCATTTTTCCCTTCGCAAACGTGACTGTCTCACAAATGCCTGAAACTCCCAGAAACATAGCGTGAGACGACCAGAAAGCTCACGCTTAGACTCAGAACCCGCACAAAACATAGCTGTGAACACACAGTAGACCCGTCGGGCCACGTTGGAACTACCTCCACCCGGGGGCCGTTTTCTGACAGGTGCATGGTGAGGATGTCACCATCTTGTCTTTGTTATTCTTGGATAGTCTGGTACCTTCGTGTGTACAACTAGCATGTGAAAGCCTTTTTGTGAGGAGTCACCTTACAACCTCTCAAAGGTGTCATCTCCCTCATAGTTAACTTTTCTCTCACAAATAGTGAGGCCACTAGGAAAGTATTCTACTGCGCTACACTGCTACGGATTGTACAACCACATGATAAGAAACTGTGTTTTCCTTGGCCACATTGGTCAGAAGAATCACGTAGTAGAAAACATAAAGCACCTAGGAAAACAGTAACAAAAAAAGTGAAGGGGACACAAGAAAATGACTACTTTGTAAAAGTTAAGGAGGAGGGAGAAGGGGCTACTCTAGCCTATAGAATACACCCTAGCATACTCTTCCCTCACTCTTTGCGTCTTCCTTTTTGTCTTCAATTCTTCCTTGACCTCCTCTTTCTTGGCACGCCTTGCACCTCATTCGAAGCATCTCACTTGTGCCCACGGTGATGGGGAGAACCTAAAAAATTATCAAGGTTTTGCCATCCTTCCTTTTGGAGTGCTCTCAGGTTGTGAGATTCCCTGGTCTTGGGTTGGAGGTGGTGACATTGGCAAGAAGAGGAAAATTGATGGTTTGGGAGTGGACACCCCCACCCTGTCCACAAGAGATTTACTTAGCTCCCTGGAGAAGCTGGGAGGATTTGGAAAGTTTATGATGGATCTCGTCAAGAGCTTTCCGACACATTTTATGTCACTTCAAAACTTAAACTCTTTTATCCATACCCTCCTCTTGTGTTTTCTTCTACGTGTAGCTGTTGGAAGTATTCTATCTGTGTCATAGGCACCAGAACCATTGCAGCGTTAGTCACAAGGGTTGTCCTACCTTGAAGACTAATGTCATAAGTTTGATTTGAACTTCTACACAGAAGTCAATTTCGGAGTTCACAAAATGTCATCAAAAGTTTGCTGGAGGATTTTCCCCCACCTCGTCACTCTTAAG
This sequence comes from Penium margaritaceum, assembly GCA_023375785.1. Classification (NCBI taxonomy): domain Eukaryota; kingdom Viridiplantae; phylum Streptophyta; class Zygnematophyceae; order Desmidiales; family Peniaceae; genus Penium; species Penium margaritaceum. The sequence goes on from SZWC01002283.1 coordinate 187,588, forward strand.
TAATCATCATCAATGACCCATGCAAGGAGGCTTGAATATCTTGTGTATATGGAGGTCCCTTTCTGTTTTTACCTCCTTCCCTCGTTCTGGATCTCAAATGAGGGGAAGGATTACCTTGAACTTGTGAGTACACACAATGTCATCGGTTTAGAAAATCAAATTCTACACAAAACTAGCTTCAAATATTTTATTTTAATCGGTACAAAATTGTGGCGTACGAGGCACGATCAGTGATTTTACGCTGTCTTTCCTTGTAGTGCTGTCACTCTCACTCTTTTGCTATCCCTCATCCTCGCTTGCTCTTACTAGCAAGGAGGGCAGGAGGCAATAAGCCTTGTCCTTGAGGTCCTTGTGGCCTCTCATCCACCGGTTGAGCCGCCAACTTGATCGCCGGCTAGTGGCTAGCTGGCAGGTGGCCGATCAATTACTTTACTGGCCACTAGCCATCCAGCCAGCCAGCTGCCAGCCGGCTAGCGGCGTGCAAGTGGCTGGCCACCAGCCAGCCCTTGCTTTAGCAATGGGTGGTTGCAAATCACCCCCTTGCCTTTGCGATGTAGGAGGGCCAAACTGGCACACCTGCTATAGTTAGGTTGTAGAATTCATGTAAGGACAACGACACTACCTGATGGAGGAGCTTCTTACAATGTCGTGAGCAATGACATGATTTGTAAGCCAGGTTAGAGATCCAAACCAAAGGTGGTTGAAGTAGGAAAACTGTTGATGGAAAAACTTAGATCCGCTGACTTTGCAAATTCCTCCAACTGTGAATTAGAGATCTACATGATCGGTCTGGAGGACTTACCCAATAAGCGACCCCAAAATCATCCTCGGGGAAGATCTTCTACGTTGACAAAAGCCACTTGTAGACTGGAGCAATATAGCAGTCCATGTGGAAATCAATAGCAGGACACAACATGTGCTTCTTATTGAGCGGCCCATGACGCAGCGGCACTTTCAAGAAGCAATAGAAGTGGAAAGAATAGATGTGGTGCATTTGTCATAAAATTCCATCCTCCTGCCTGGTGATTTCGTTCACAGAGCAGTTCCGAATTCAGGAACGCTTAACATTGTCACTGGGTTTATTGTTTCCTTTTTTATTGGAATTTGTCGAAGGTCAGGAGGTCACATGTTGAATTTGGCGGCGAGCTATGCTCATTTTCTCAATTCGGCAAAGCAAGATGCCCGTTTGGTGGAAGTCGGTCCACATTTCAGATTAGCCCGCGCATCGCACATACCTACTCGGCGTGGGAAAGTTATTTGAGGCTGCAACAGAAAAAAACATACACTTTGTCGGTTTATTGTCATACGTTGACGACAGCTTGTCTACAAATCCTGTCCTATCACAGGTGTAGCTCGTACACTTTTTCCGCTCAACATGGACCGCTATCTCTAGAAAGTGACAGCCAAGGAGCGCTCTCGTTGCCTCATGCACACTCAACGTCACCATCCTCATGCGGGGCTCCTCGAGGAGCCCCGCA
>SZWC01002283.1:195370-215670 GCA_023375785.1 Penium margaritaceum
CCCCCCCCCCTCCCTCGTCGCGAAGTCCTGGCTAGTAAGCAGAATTAGTCCAGTGAAACATATAGTAGCCATCAATAAAATGAGTCACATCTCGAAGGTTGACGTAGGGCTCTCAACTATTGTGTGTGCCGTTGTAACCCTTCCATCTAAAAACATACTCGGTCATTTCCCACGGTGTCAATGTCCGAGAATGTCTCCGATCGCGTACTCCGTACCTCCTTCCACCTGGATTGAAGGCGGAGGAGCCACATCTTGGCCGGATAAGTTCTTGGTGGGATTCCCGCAGTGCCTGAACTTACTTACGTGGAAAACTGGATGAATCTCCATGCTGCCTGGTAGGCAAAGTTGTGATAGAACCGGCATTTGTATTCGCCCAATTTCAAATGGGCCAAGCAATCAGGGTTTGAGCTTCAAAGAATATTGTCCATGGGGTTTCATGTTCTCTGAGCTGAGTAGGATGCAAATGCCAGCACTGAGCAAGTCATTGATGTGATGTCGGCCCGCATCTCATTTCATGGCTGCTCGCGTCTTTGTGAGGGTTTGACATACCCTAGTGCTAGATGGTTTCGTTGTCTATGATAACTTAGGGTATGCACTGAAATTTTGTTGGAGAAAGTATTATACATTTTGTACACAAAAGAAATGAATTTGGTTACATGTGTACTCTTGAATCCGTTCTCTGGCTGCTGTTTTGTAGATATTGTATGTAAATCGTGATCTCCAATTTAGCACTTTGTCTTCTTGCAATGTCACATCTGCCATTTGGGGATCTGTCGATTTTTCCTTGCTCTTCACTCCTCTTTTCCTTCCCACTGAAAACCGCCCACCGTCAATCCTCTTCACCCCATGACCCCACCTCTAGGTGCGCAATCTGTCCAGCTTGCCAGCGTGGGCGCACACCAGTGCAGAACAAAATCTCGGAACATACGAAGCCCACTCCACCCATAAGCGAAAAAAACTGAAAAATGTACATAGATTGCTAGCTCTCACAGAAATGCATACCCGACTCTTATTGGGAATGTTAGATCGTATTTGTTCAAAAAACATAATTTACAACTTCAAGCAAAAAAAAAAACAATTATTAGCCCAAGAAAATAATGAAAACACGAAATCATGTGGCAGTAGGGTGTTTATTCACAGTCACTGCAGAATTTCCGTCGTTTAATTTCAACTACAAGAATACTGCTCTGGCTTTGTAATCCTGCCAGTGTGGCAGGGAGTCTGCCGTAAAAAACTCAAATGGACTTGTACCCGTTGCAGTCGAAGCTGCGGAGTTGTATGCGAGTTCGGCAGTGAACAAATTTACTACCCAATCAGTGTTGTGTGGCTCACATAATGTGTGGAGTTGTTTCAGCATTTGCTTGGCCCGCTCGGCTTGCCTCTCGGTTTGAGGATGGAATGCAGTTGATGGCTGGATGTGACTGCTATGACACATCATTAGTTTTCACAAGAAAATAGTAAAGCGGCTAACTTTGTTGCTGATGATGGTACGTGACATGTCGTGTAGCAGCATGGTCTAGTTTAGAAGCAGTCATGCTATTCCTTCTACAGTGACGGTAGTTGTTGTTGGGGTGAAGTACAACATCTTGGAAATTCTGTCCACCACCACCACAAGGATGGCGTCAACTCTCCAGAGTGAAAGGCAACCTCGTCACAAAGCCCATGCTGATCTCATTTCACACCACTGTCACAACAGGGAGTGTTTGGAGCAGCCCGGGTAGCCTCGTGCGACGAGGATTTTTTTTAATTCTAACAGGTTTCACACAATTTGCATAATGCTGCCATGATGGCCTGTAATCAGTCCCATCAATAATGTTTTGCCAGTTTCATTAGCATATTACCCTCACCAAAACATCCACGTGGAATTCTGCCATGGCATTCCTCAAATAACAATCTTCGTGGCTCCTCGTTTGGTGGTACTACCACTTGGCAAGTGAATAACCATCGCGAGTTGGGCTTGTCGAACTAGAACGTAGTTTTGTCGTGCCCGCCGAAATCCTTGCAAACAACCTCGGGAGGTATGGGTCTCATTCGACAGTTAACGTGTTAATATTGGCAATCTAGTATGTTCACCAACTTAGAGCATCTGCTGGATTTGTTTTTCCACATTGGTACTTGATGTCATAGTCAAAGTTGGACTCAAAGAACTCCATACATCAAGTATGTTGACGACTAAGATTTGACTTATTCTTGAGATATTTGAGCGCGTGGTGGTCAGTGCGGAAGATGCATTCCCGGGATTCCGGTTAACACCGCCACATCTTGAATGGTTGCACAAATGCAAGTGTTTTTCGTTGTGCACCGTGTAGTTGAGTTCAGGCCAGCATAGTTTTTGTAACATGTACCCTATCCGTTGTTCTCTATTGCCGATGTCTTGGAGGAGAACGATTCCGATTGCTTGATCAGACGTGTCGGTGGACATGACCTAGTCCACCATTACACCCGCAAATCATAGGGCTAGCATTGAGGTCAGAGTGTTTCTCAAATATGTTAACACTTTTGCTTGATGTCTTCCCAAATCCACTCAGCAGTTTTGTGAGTGAGATCAGAGAGAGGCGCTGACACCAAGGTGTAGCCCCACACAAATCGATGGTAGTAGTTGCAGTATCAAAACAAAATGTATCTTTCCCAAATGTTGGTCAAAGTTGGCCGCTCAAGGATTCCCTCCACTTTCTTTGGGTCCATGGTGGTCCGTCCAGTTCCAATTATGTGCCCCAGTCAAGCCGCAACCAGAATCACACTTATATGTTTTTCCGTATAATGTATCTCTTCATAAAATCTTAACAACATTTTGGAGATGTCCATTATGCTCATCCGGGGTGCAGCTGTACACCAGGATGTCATCAGGATACACGAAAATAGAGTCATTGAGATATGGCAAAAAACTGATGTTCATTACTGCCAAAGATGTTTCAGGGGAATTCATGAGTCCAAATGGCATAAGTGTGAACTTTGAGTCCCGTAACTGGTACGGAACACCATCTTCTTGACGTCCTTATCAGATATGTGCATCGGATAGTAGCCGTTACGTATGACGATTCTGCTGAAAACTCTTGCACTACAAACTTGGTCAAAAGTCCACCTGCTAGTGATGGTGATGTCGTTCGACACCCATTATTCCATGCACATTTGCATCTTGCCGGTTTTATTTCACAAAAGGCATAGGTGTTGCATATAGTGACGTGGATGGCCTGATGAATGCCTGGCTGAGCATCTTGTCCACATACTTTTTTTTTTTTCCGGTGAGCTCATAATCCCACATCCATCAGGTTCCTTTGAGCATCGGTCTGCGGTCCACCTTCAAGTACATCTAGTGAATGCCACTGCATTGTGGAGGTGATTTTTAGGACAGTTCTCTGCAAAAAAAACCCCTTGAAATCCTCAACAAGGTTTATAAACACCTTGGGAAATGCTGCAAACTACCCAGGTGTTGAGGCCTATGTACTTGCGACTGTTACTATGGTTTTTCCACTCTCCTTATATCCATGTGGACAAGCCATGCTTGTACTCCTCGTTACAGATATCCTTTGGCCATGCCGAGTGATTTCCTCTGGAATTTTCCAATTGCTACAACTTTTGCAACTACTACAACTTTCTCTACTACTTCCACCTCTGCTTCTTCCTCGAGCAGCCGTTGCATCACCTGGGGCAAGAACCTCTTTGCTCCATTATTGCTGACATAGACTGCTTTTCTGCTCAAGTTTACTTGCGGATTGGTCAACACGGTAAATCTTGTTTTGATGATGATTTTGTGGTTGCTCATTGGGCAAGTTCTTGAAAATGTAACGGCGTGCAAATCCCCGATTTGTAATCAAAGAGGTTCGAGAAGTCGACGGATATGGAGTCATCCCTTTACAGTTATTCCTTCACCTGCTCCCCCGGTTTGGCTTACAAACCGAGCTTCAAATCATATCATTACTTACAAATATATGAGAAGCTCCTTTATCCCGTAGTGTCGGTACCGATGTAATACTTTTACAACCACTCGGTAGCTCTCGTAGTAGTATTGCTGGTTGTTCCTCCTTGTATCCCTCGTCAAACTTTGTGATCTTACGTACCTTTGTCTATGGCAATACTAGGCGTTCATATGGGCAATCAGCTGATGCACATTGTTTTAACGGGACAAGCATCATCTACTCTTGCCCTTTTTCATTTTGTGAATCCTCATTCTTTGTGTGCAAATTTTCCTCCTTTCGACCTGTTTATACTTCTCATACAATTGCACAAGATGTCAGCCTACATCTCGCAAGTCCAGCGCAATGGTTGATTGTGTTGATCAATAGCTTCAACCTCTATGGAGAATGAGGTTTCCATTGACTGGACTCCATTCCGACACGATGCCGATTGTTGCTCTTGGGTTTCCAGCCATTGGATTCCTTCAACCCAGCGTTGTAGTCGGCGCTGTTGATGCAATCAACTGTGACGATCATTTGCGGAAGGTCTTCTTGAATGTCAAATATGGTTATTTCTGATCTCATTTTGTGCTCGAGTCCGTTGATATAGTAGAAACAGAGTTCAGCGGGGGCGATGTCACTGCTAGTGATGATTTTGCATATATGTCACGTGCATTCTGCCATACTAGACTACTTCTGCAAGCATTGAAGCTTGTATCGTGGGTCAGACTTCTCATTCATTTTTCAAAAGTGTGCAAGTATGGCGCACGCAAAGATTTTCTGATCCTCCATGACAGTCAGTGATTCATGCCACGTCAGACTGATTTTCTCGAGAGGTAGAACACATGTAGTCAACGATGTGAGAGTCGTCGTGTGAGCCATTGATCCAACTTCGTCTGTCTCCTGCTTGCGTCGGATGGTTTTTAGATTGGACAACTGACTTGACGTTGTGAGACCGTGAAGTCAGTTTTCTATTGTTCTTGATTGCAACAGCATTGAAGTACACCTTCAAACATGCCAGCTACATCCAAACCATCAACCCGTTGGAGTTTACTGGATCAAACGACTCAGGAAGTGCTAGTTGAATTGGGGCTCATTTGAGAGCTAGATATTTCTCTTGGTTAGCATTGGTTTCTGTGCATGCATTCTACAGTTGTTGAAGTAGATTTATGCTGAGGATCTCTAGTCCCAATAGCTTCTGATTCAGATCTTTATTAATGTGAGCTTGTCGGTCAGTGCCTCCCATCGTACCAGGTGTCACCCCAACAGGCATCGGCGTACGCAAAAGGTCCTCTGAGCCCGATGCTCCTATCACCAGGGTGGCCATTGAGGTTGTTAATGCTGCACCATTTGTTGCTGATCTTTTTTGTTGCTTCCTGGTTAGTCTAGTGAGTTTCATTAACCACTTGCTGCTGATCCTCCATCGTTAGAGTCTTCACGAGTTACTACTGCTCATTGTTGGGTGCGATCCCTCCATTCACCATTGCCATTGCAAGGTCTGCAAACTTCTGAATGGTGGACATGCATTGAAGGCTCATGCAAGGTTGTCGCCTTGTAGTTAATGCGTGGAATCTGCTTTGATTCCAATTGTTACGTGGAGAGGAATGTGGAATGTTCACATGGATGAGGTGTAGAGTAGAAGACGATTTGAGGAATTGGGGTGATTTTTAAGTTGTATTCACCAGACTGTGCTTTGATTATAAGTGTCAAACATGTTGAGCATATATATAGTAGCAAGAATCACAACGTGGCATATGTTGGGTCTTGGGCACTCAAGGTGAGCGACTCGTGACACCGCATCGTCAGTGGTCGCTTTGAGAAACCTTGTCGAGAAGCCAAGGGGTTCCGAGATTACTGAGGCACGGTTCCATGAAAATTCAGTTCCACTGAGAAGTTGACCAAAAAATATCCACATGCTTTGTGACGTGTATGTCAACCCTTCTGGAAAATGGTCCAATCCGTCAAAATGGTTGGTAGCGAAACACCGAAGCTTGGACCAGGTGGCCAAAATTCCCTCAGTCGAATGGCAGAAAAACACCGTAGTTGACGTGTTGTGGGCCATGAAACATAAGGAGAAAATTATCCACTCACGGAGTTTAGGAACTCGTGTAAGTCTATGATGTAACATACTCTCCATCATTGGCTTGGAAATTGCACTGATTATTGGAATGAGTATGTTTGAAGTACGACTGTAGGCACGGGCTTTTTGTAAGCCTCCCCTAGTCTCGGCCTACCTTCATCAAAGCGCCCCCGTTTCTCATATCATATTCAAATAGTCCGCAATTTCAGATTTCATTTCTGCTTAGCCCCAAGATAAAAACATGTTCTCAAAGAGCCCCTGCATTCACAGGTTTTTTACAATTTACCCCCAACTTTCTCGAGACGCAAAGTAAAAGGTATGTTCTCACACTATTTTGGAGTTGCAAACATCCGGCAAAGATAACCTTTTTGTATTTTCCCTTTTATAAAAGTTGGTCTGGCGTTGCAAGTTGAAAGCTTTGTATGAAGTATGTTGAGCATGCACACACATTGTTTGTTTTAAAATGATGTATTCTATGGAATGTTTACAATGCCTTCTCAATGACCTCCCACTACCACATGTGAAAGATGAATTCCATTTGTACATTCATCGTATTCTTGCATTTTCCATAAGTTAGAATGTTGGCAACAGGTCCCACATCGATGGATATATTTCCATAGCTGTTTGGTTTTCGTGCTTGGTGTTTCATGCCCTCGCTAGCGTCGAAAAGTCTCTCGGTGAAGTTTTAATGCACATTTTCTGACATGAACATAGACGTCATCATAGGACCACGTGTATGGTGGACACGAAGGGCAGCCAGTGCGTCGTTCCATGGGTGTTACAACCTGTCTGAGTTTGTCATTTGATGCCTGTAGTGTGGTTTCATCACCGGGTGGGGGTTGCCACTCCTCGGTCCACGTCATGTCTCAGTCTGCATGGCTCTTGCAATCGTCCCAGCCATAGGTGAGTCCATGCATCAGGGGTATGTTGCATACATAAAACATAGTTTCATTTCCATTATGTCCCCATAGTGGTATGATGGCGGGGTTGGACCACTAAGTACAGGAGGGCCCCGGCCTACAACGACTGGTCAACCGCGACGCAGTCCCCACTTCAATGGCCTTCCAGCATTTGGCATGGCTCCATTTCAGGCCAACAAAAACCACATCCACCATTTTGACTTCCCTTCATGGACGGATGACCTAAGTGACTGGTAAGAATGCCTCAAGGAGGAACAATTATCGGAGAAAGAGGCAGTAGAGTTCATCACCCCAGGATCTCCAGAACCCGGTCCTATAACGTGCCATCTTGGAAAGGTAGTTTGTGTGACATCTCCCCGCTACATGGATCTTGACGGTAAATTGCAATAGACCTGTTGATGTCATGGATGCACCTCACACCGGTTTCAAGGCTCTACAGTTGACAAGTATGTGTCTGACGTAGATCTCATTTATTGTGCATTTACAAGAAAAATTTTGTACTCTATTTTCATTACTTTAACTTTATTTCTCTGCCACCATATTAGAGATCCTCCTTCAGAGGGAAGATGGCAAAGACGACACACCCACCAAGAAGAAGAAGACGAACGGTCCCTAATTTCCAAAGGGCATGGAGATCGCCACCATGGGGAAGTGCAGGTATGCCATAGAAGACTACGCCCTGGAGGAGCTCTTCTCCATCAGGTGGGAGTGCAGCTAATCCAGCTGCATCGTTGTGCATTTTTGCAACCACTTCATGCACAGCTACACGTGGATCATCTGTGCACGTGTCAACGTAAGAAAAATCAATGTGTCTTTCTAGGAAGAGTGACATTGGTACACGCTCAGACAGACCAAGGGTAATCCCGCCTGTAGCTACAAGTAGGCCTAGTGCTACATCCATGACACCGTGTAGTGGGACACGTCAATAGACGTGCAGACCTTGTGCATGATGGTGGAGACGTACGAGAAGGTGCCATACCAGACCATGTGGAAGGCACGTGACAAGGAGCAGGAGGAGATAATGGGTGAAAAGGTTATGTCATGGAGATTCTTCCCTGTCTATTGCACTGAGGTAAGAAATTTTCCGTGCAGGGTTGGGTTGCACACCATGTTTATGTCAATTGCCACCATCCTCATTCATTCCCTATGTTGTCGCCTTCCCTCTAGGCGCATGTTGGGTGGGGTGGGCACATGTGAGCTGCATCATCACACCTGACGGCATGCATTTGAAGAATGGCTGCAAGTAGGTGCTACTCATCACGAAATACTTCGATGAAAAAAACAACCCAATGCCAATGGTGTGCGCCATCTACAACAGGGACGATGAAGACAACTGAGTCTGGTTCATGGAGCAGGTGGCAAACACGTACTTGACTGTGCGGGAGGGCGGGACGGTCATCATTAGTGACCGTGATGTAGAGCTCATCGCCACCATTTGCAAGAAGCTCTTGCGCATCAACCACAAGTACTGCACCTACCACAACAAAGGGAACGTCCATCTGTCATGTAGGAAGAAGGCGTCCAAAGTCTTATAGAGGTTGGCGCACGCGTACACCCACGAGGAGTGGAATAAAATCTCGGATGAACTTACAGCTCTGGACGCTGGGACGTGCACCTACCTATTTGGCACGAATAGGGAAGGTGACATACTGCTGGCCACATGGTTGAGGTGATATTGTCCGCGGGGTTGTGGCGGTCACACGACCAGCAATACTACTGAGTCGCTAAACGTCAAGATTATGGAAGCACGCAAGCTGTCTCCCTTCCAGTGCTTCGCTAGCCTCTTCTCCAGAACATATTTGCAACACGCAGGAAGCTGGCACATGATGCGAAGGGCGATTGGACAATGGCACTCAGGAAGGCGCTAACAAAGAGCAAACAGCAGACACAAGACTATGAGGTGGTTCACACCGGCAACCTTCAAGGCACAGGCACAGGTGTAAGTGGTGAGCCACGCACCGTGGGCTACCACACGTGCAAGTGCTCCTACGGCAATTTCCAGGAGTTCAACATCCCGTGCATGCACGCCTGCACCATCCTCATCGACAATGGGGTAGATCCGGACGACTACATAGACATGGTTTACAGCAAAGTGATGTGGAAGCGTACATAAGCAAACCCGATGTCCGATGTCAATATGAAGGCACTGCAACCAAAGGAGAAGGGTTGAGGTCCGCCTGGCTGAGACCGTCGTCGTGGACGACCCCCAAGAAAATACAAGTGATACGAGGTGCTTCGGTGTGTCAACCACATCTGCGGCAGATGGGGGCTGAAGGGACACCCTAGGCGGCGTTGTGTGAACCCGCCCGCAGTTGCAACATGCGAGCTCATGCAAGCGCGCGCGGCTCTAAGGCAGGCAGCACAGGAGGTTGTAGTAGCATTGGATAGTAGTGCATGAGATGCAACCGTAGACACCACTGCGAATGGTTCAGCGGGCATGGGCATGGTAGCGGGCATAGGCATGGTAGCGGGTACAAGCATGGTAGCGGGCACAAGCATGGCAGCAGGCACAAGAAAGGCAGCGGGCACAAGAGGTGTAGCAAGAACAGGGCAGCTACCGGCACGAGCGTAGCAGGCACGAGCGTGCATGCCAGCCCGTACGATTCAGCCGGCACACCCGCATACACAGATGCTAGCACAGCAGCCGAAACCGGTGCAGCAACAGTCACGAGCGACGGCAGTGATGTGCTGTAGCAATGTATGCAATCATAGGTGTGGGATAGTAGACATGAGGGATTATTGCAACAAGCAAGGAGGAAGAATGCGAGGGGCAAGATGATAGTGACCTCCCACGGGAGGACAGGTCAGGCAAGAACCCTAACAACGACACAAACGGGGAGATGGACGAGGAAGATGAGCACGACACTGGCAACGGTGAGTGTGACGTATGCGGCGAGGTGTTGGCGTAAGAAACAAGCACAGAGTGGATTTTGGACAGAGAGACTTCGGACGAGGACTACAACTATGACAAGGAGATGAGGCGTGTACGGTTAGAGGCCGAAGAGGAGGCATGGAGGCGACAGTACCAGATGAGACACGGTGTGGCACAGGGCATGGACGGACGTGGATTTTGGCATGTGAAGGTAATTGGCCAATGCACGCAGCATTGGTTGTCACTCTTGCGTTCATCTTTTGCCGACCATGCACCATTGGTTGTCTAGACACATTTTGTTTGTATGGCATTGGAAACATCATGGCACATTCATGCTTCCATTTAAACATGTGCTCACGTGCCTCCTTATGCATTTTACCATGTGCAGGTTACAACTTGGTACAACGTGGTGCACGAGGGTCCAGAGAAAAGGGTGCACAGGAGAAGACTGACTTGTGGGGTACGTCTACGCAAGAGAGGATTTTCTATTTTAATAAGGGGGCACATCACTTCTAGGAAGCATGGGTGCCAGATTACATGTGGCATAGGACCTAGATCAGCATGTGATTACACGTCGCCCTTCTAAGTAGGTTGTCCATGATGCCCTAGAGTTTCTGGATTGGCATCCATGCACCACATGTGATGTCATTCCGTAGGTTCACAATCGGCCACGTTCAGGAATGGACTGCATTGTGTGATTTGGGACCAGTATACTACTGGTATTAATCATTTCATTTACGTATGTTCACCTGTGTAGTTTTTGTAGCTCCTATGTAGTTATTGTACATGTCAACCTACGCCAAGTACTTACATTGCAAGTACCTTCTCAAGGAATTGATAACTAAGAACTTTGCACGCAACATTAACACGATGTTTTGGTGTGACTTAGCAAAGAAACATGCACCAAGAAGAAATCAGTTGCCCAATACTTGATGACAACAACTCATGCCATGTAATTTAGGAAAGAAATGCGCAGTGATCGCATGCCTTACATGTCAGTAAATAGTACAGGCACCCGACGAACAACGTTGGCACTTATCATATGCACAATCATGTCATCTCCTTGTCAGTGTTGTGGAGATGTCGTCATGTGTTTTTCCCTCAAAGAACTTTGTTTAATCCACTATACAGATTTCTAATGTAATGCACACATGATCTTTAAGAAAACATTGGTGTGTAATGTTCATTCAGTCATTAAGTACAACACACCATCACTTACCATGGGTACACATGGAGATGTGTCTCTAAGGTAAAGAGAACTGATCATACGGGGTACAGTATAAATGATATGTCAGCGCAGAGGGTTACACTCAAATTGAATACAGAGATTTGCAGGGAAAATTGCAAATGATCAAGTGGGAATCATCTACATATAGCCCCTAGATTAGACACTTAGGGACTTTGCAACTCAAAGGGTAACTACAGCTCCCACACTCTCGGATAGAGGGAAGGATGTAGAGTGGGAATTTGACGGCCTAAAATCCAGCACATGGTTGCCGGGCCTATTAGATCTGGCAACCACGACGGCATTCGTCCTTTATGTCGGACTAGGCATGTTGCGCAGCTGTGGGATTCATGGGTGGGGTCATTGGGTCCCAGACCGGGCCGTTGGTGAGGTGTCCGTTAGTACCAGCAGACGCATGTGCGTTGGTATCCATGATGTTCATCTGTTTGATTTCCGCATGTAAGGATGTCACATGTACTTCATTTTGTACCGCGCAACAAGATCCTGTAGCATGGCGCAACATAGGGGTATGTCCCGGTTCGCTTTGCGCAGGTTCGGGACACAAACCGAAGCCCCAATAGTCCTGAAAAGTGTACCCATGTGACATCCCATTCGCTTTACGCATCATACATGCATGTCGTAGTTCACATGACAAGATTGAATTGCTGCGAATGGACTGACTCCTTCAATGCACGGAGTGCAAAACCAAGCGAGGTTCCCATACCATGTGTAGTGTGTCGACGTGGTATAGTGTAAAGTCAGCCCGTTTTCGAGTAAGATGGCCATCAATCGTCAGAGAAATTTTCAGTTTTTTTCATTGGTGAGTTCATGCATCCTTGGCATTATCAAACACAATGGCATGTCACTGATCCTCTAGAATTTATGAGCACGTTAAATTATTCTACCAAGCAGTTATGTTGTGTGGTTTACACCGCAAGCCGGGGAGCAACATTTACAGAGTTATGTGTGGTGTTCACTATCGTTTTTGACGGTACTCCATTGGACAACAACATTCTTACGGCAATGCTAATAATGGTGGTCCAATCCCTAACCATTCTTGCAACTGTATCGTGCCATGTCACGTGAGACAGCCACAAACGAATGACGTCGACAAAGATATTCACTCTGATGAATGACTTTGTCGAACCTGACGGAGTCAACGCAGGTGTTTGTACATGTCATGACTTATAAATGGATTCCGTTTTTCCCACTACGTGATGATAAATTGTTCAATAACCAAGCAACAAAGCACATTATTAGCACTTACATGAAGTTTTTTGGTGTGTGTGGCTTCCACCCGTCATGAGCCATGGCCGTGGCAACTACGGGTGCAACCGGAGCTGATGGTGAGCGGCGGCCACATTGGAGGTCATGACGACCCGACGGGACTCCGGATCGTCCAGGGACTTACCCAGCAACTACGACATGACAGGTGTGACACAGGTGATGCGTCTCTACAGCCTGACTGGCTGGTCTGCCGTTGTTGGAACTTTCTCAGTGGTCGAGACCCACGCACCCGGTAGCCTGTACCGGTGCGATGAGGAGACCTGCGACTTTGGTGTACTTCCTGTCGTTGAAAGCACACGCTGACGTCTTGGTACTACACTCGTACATTTCTGGGTGCTCTCAGTGCAATTCAGAGTGCTCTAGAGTTTTCTCCTGGACAGGCCATTTTGGCCGATTCCCTTGTTTTGCTTGCTATTTGTGTCCGGATGATGCAAACCCACCTTGCGTGGGTACGTTGCGTAGAGCTCGTTCTGCACGTTCTGGTATAGACAGCGCGTGATTATGACACTTGAGCAGTGAGTTACGGCCAAAACTGTGGTTTTAGGCCAGTTTGACCAGGTACGAAAATACCGCCGCCCCTAGCGACTCTAGGCGGCCAACAAGTATTTAAGCTGATTGTTGCTCAGTTATCATACACTCTCTGTAGTAATATTCATATTGAGCTTCCCAACACTCTGCACGTGTCCCTACCCAGACCCTTGCAGTTTCGTGCATGACTTGTGACTGTCATCACACACTGACTGAGCGCTGACGCTTAGTTAAGTGGCAAGAGGTTAGGAAGGTTCCAAGAAGTTTCTCTTGGTATCAGAGCAAACGAGCCACAGCTTGTGGTGTTGTGCAGCAGAGATGCAGCATCAGTAGCAGTAGTGTGAGACACAGCTACAGCAACGATCCTGGGAGTGTTCACCACACTACGCTCCACACTGTGAGGAGTGCCACCACGGTGTGAGGGGTCACACCAGTAGTAGCCAAGGCAACATCAGGAGGCAGCCAACGAGGTCGGCGCCCGCAGCAGCCGCATCCAACGTTGTTGCACTAGTTGCAGCGACCACGGTGAGTTGACGGTGAGAAGGTATGGCAGCGGCAGCCAAGGCAGTAGGGCAGCATTCACCGTAGCCGCACTCGTAGTGACATTTGTAGCACACGCAGCAGCAGCAGCAGTAGGCAAAAGCTGCAGCAGGCGGCAGCAGCAAATAGCAACAACAGCAGCAGGCAGCTGCGAGCAAAAGCAGCAAGCTCCAGCAAGTAGCAGCAGTAGCAGCGTGCAGCAAGCAGCGAGCAGCAGTAGCAGGCGGCAGCGAGCAGCAGCAGCAGCAGGCGACAACAAGCAGCAGCAGTAGCAGCAACGAGCAACAATAGCGACCAACGACAGCAGCAGTAGCAGGCAGCAACGAGCAGCAGCAGCAGCAGCGAGCAGCAATAGCGATTAGTAATAGCGAGCAACAGCAGCGAGTAGGAGCAGAGCAGCAGTAGTATGCGTAGCCGTATTTTGCAGCAGTGCTGCAGTGCTACTGCTCAGCATAGCTGTGCCAGCTGCTGCAGCAGGTGCGCAAGCAGCTGCGCAGCTGCTGTAGCAGGTGCACACGAAGGTATAATGGGCGCAGAGGTAGCAAGAGCAGGCGCAGCAACAGCGGGAGCAGCTACAGCTGTCCCCGTCCTTGTTGCAGCAGCAGGAAGATGCATGGCAGCTTCCTACTGCAACGGGCTCATCCGGAAAGGGGGGAGGGGGCCCGTCGAGGAGCTCGCCAACGGGCGAGCTCGCCGATCGGCGAGCTCACCGAGCAAGCTCTATCGACGAGCTCGCTCGAGGCGAGGCTCGAGCCTGCACACACACAAAAAAAAACAGGGAGGGGGAGAGGACAGAGAGGGGGGTCCTCAAGTGGGGCACCCCAGAACAACCCCAAAAGGGGCACCCGAGGAGGTGGCACCAAAAGAAAGGGGAGGTGGCCGAGGGTCACAGTCGTCGGTTAGTGACGACGACCGGTGTAGTAGCAATAATCGCAGCCGCAGCGGCACCACCAGCATGGTTAACAGCCGCAGGAAGTGTGGCGGGGACCACCGTCGTCGCCGTTGACGGCGGCCGTAGGCAGCAGCGACTGCAACTGCAACACCGAAGGCCACTTGAAGTCGCACAAAAATGGTAGCCGTGCGATAGCAGCATAGCAATCGCGTAGCAGTCACACAACAGCGTACCACTAGCGTGGTGGTGGCCGTCCTCGTGAAAACTTCATAGCACGTATGAGAGATTGTGCTTCGATGGCTAAAATCCCCTTATGGCTCTGTGCTAACGGGAGCGAGATCCTTGTGCACTCACCAACGCCAAGCTCAAGAGATGAGCAGACTGGCGTGGCAGGGAGCGCAGCCGGCGCCCTGGTTGGCACAGGCAATGCATGCGTGGCAGGCGCCGCGTCCATAGTGGCGTTTGTAGCCGTAGAATACGCCTTAGGCGTCTAACGGATTTGCCTGCTATTACTGTGGCGATCGGCACCAGGGGTGGCGCCAGTGTCGCAAGCGCCCTGCTAGGTGGCGACCGCCCTGGATACGGCTCCACCCTTCTTCTCCATCTGACTCAGAGACGTCGGCCTACACTATGGCACCCCTTAGTGGAGCCATGGTAGTAGTGTTTGCCGAGCTCCAGGGTCTAAAGCGTATGGTGCAACAGCTCACAGACCATGTGGTCTCTGAGCGAGCCGCTGCCATCATGCCGCTACAGACAGCTACACCATCATCACCTCCATCAGTGTCATCACCTGACGATGCCATGCCTCTCGACCTTAGCTCCACATCTGATGCCCTCCGCTCTGTGCTGGATTCAGTCGGTGTCATCCTGACCATTGACCCCTCCGTTTCTGTGGTAGTCCCTTGAGCTCGGCGTCGTCGCGCTCGCACTTGGCACGCGAGGCAGCGGATGACACGTTTGGCAAGACGTGCCCAGGAGGTAGCATTAGTCGTAGCAGTTGCAGACGTCACCATGGACATGACTCTCTCATCCCCAGTCGGAGGGTCGGTGCGGTATCCCTTCACAGCTTCTACCGATGGATTGGTCGAGGAGAGGATGGAGTGTCCGCCGATGACCACCGGAGAGTGCAGGAGGGATGCGACAGACGGTGCTTCACGACAGGGCGCTCTCAATGAGGATGAGACATGTGAGGAGTGGTCCGACGTGGAGACGGGGACGGACAAGTGGTCTAACGCGGAGTTGGAGGCAGATGTGGAGATGGAGATGGAGATGGAGACTGCAGTTGACGAAGCGGAGACCATGACCACAGAGGCAGGTGTGGCAGTAGCAGTGCATGGGACAATAGAAGCAGTGATGGTGACAACCGACACATGTGGAGCAGACGTCCAGGCAATGGGTGTGTCGGCAGCCATCGACGTTGTGACAGTAGCAGCAGTTGCAGTCACTGTTACTAATGGGACGCCGGCAGTGGACGCGCTTGTTGGTGCAGACACCACGATGGTTGTCGCTCCGATAGCAACCGGTACGGCCTCCGCAAGGGTAGACGTTCCCGTAGTCACATCATCAGCCATTGCAGGTACACTTGCGGAGGGGGTACCCGGAGAGGCAGGAGACGTCGAGGTTGCCAGCACTTCCGCTATGACCGGTGCCACTGCGGTAGCTGTCTTTGGAGGCGCAACCGTCGCGGAGGATGCAGCTCGAGCAGTAGCTGATGCACCAGCAGCCGAGCTGGCCCCTTCGCTTGAGCATTTACACTCTGTGCTTTGCGACCAGGAGGATGCTGTGGCACGTGCAGACAGGCACCTACGGGCCCTCACGCTTGAGCTACGTGCAGAGAGCACACGTTTGAGCACCGCAGATGCCATAGGTCGTCGGTTAGCAGTAGTAGACGTTGAGGATGTGTACACGTGCCTTGAGGCTGCGGAGTCGACGTTCCACGGTGTAGTGTGGACACGGCCGGACTTGCGCCGACAGTTGGAGGAGGTGATATCAGTGGATGCTTCAGTAGCGACGGCCCGTGCAGGAGCAGCTATTATAGTGGCCCACAGTGTTGACAGCCGAGTGGCGGTTGTGTCTGCGGCATCAGCTGAGCCTACAGCAGTCACCCCTACAGGCGCATCTGGCGTGGAGGATGTAGAGCGAGCTACAGACCTCCGGCTCATGGCTGCCCTGACCGGCATTGCTTACACCATGGCGGTTCTAGCCGTCGACACTCCTGCACACGTCCGAGCTACAGTTCCCGTACCCGAGCGAATACGCTCCGTGGTCGCTCCGTGGTAGATGTGGCTCGAGCGGAGGCGCACGTGCAGGGTCTCATGGCCGAGCTCCGAGAGGCCAGCAGCCGTTGTTACACTACGGATGTTCCAGCACAGCAGGCTGCCGAGGAGTGCGTGGAGGATGTGCACACGCGTCTTGAGGCAGCTGAGAGGTGTTTAAAGGATGCACGTCGGAGACGGGCGGACGCTGAGCGGCAGGTGGACAATTGGTTGCGTACAAGGGGTTGGGAGGAGGCTCGGGACACTGTACGGTCTCCCGATGACGGCGACAATGCAGCAGAGGCAGATTCACCGACGAATGCCGTCGTCCGACCAGGAGTCGACTCCAGAGTGATAGGTGTGCCAACACCAACTTGTGCCTCTACAGTGGCACCTCTTGTAGATGCAGACGCTGTAGATGCCGACATGACGTCTGGTGTCGACGCCCTACCAGCAGCTGGTGGCCAGCCGACATTTGATTCGACTGTTGACCTACACGATGAGGCGGTGAGGCTGCAGGAGGTCGTGGCTCGTGCCGACGCGTACGCGATCTAGGTCCACCGTCAGGTTCGTTCTGCGTCTAACCGCCTATGTGCCGCAGATGCAACCGCTCGGCCAACAGCTGCAGCAGAGCTCGACGAGCTGTACACGCGTCTCGACACTGCAAAGTCTGCGTGGCGGTGTGCAGCTGAGCAGCTGGTAGGCATACAACAGGTGATGCACTTGGAGGAGGCCCTTAGCACTTCACCAGTCACAACAGCAGGTGAGGACAACGACGAAGACGACAGCGACGACGACGACAGCGACGACGGCGCTCTAGGGTGAGGCTATGTGCGAGCATATCCGACCAGCATCATTGCCACCCTTACTATTATTTTTCAGGGGTGTGTGGCAATGGGGGAGCCATGCTCCCTACTGAGGGATTGTGTCAGGCGCGGCCATCAGCTTTGCTTGTGCTGTCAGCCTCTGCAACCCAAGGGGAGTGTTGGTGTGTGAGCTTTGGCTTGACACTCTTTTGAGGACAGCAAGGTTACTTGGGGTGTGGCACGATGCTATGGTTGAGGGTATGGTGGTCGACACCCGCGCACCTGGTGAGTGCTACCGGTGTGACGTGGAGACCCATTGCCTCCATGTGTTGTGTATGATCCATGCATGGTGTGGTCGAGACCCGGACACCCGAGACATTTTCCGGGGTCACCGGGAGACCTTGTTTCTCTGTATCTCTTCCATGACGTTTGACACGTAGGTGTGTGATTGACTTCTTGCATGGTCGAGACCCGGACACTTGGTGGGATGCACCATTGTCACGAGGAGGCCCTGTGCTGTGGTATGCTTCATCGGTGCTCGCCATGATTGGTTGCCCGTGCCATCCTCTCCTATCTTTGCTCAGCCATTGTGGTGTTGATCGATGTGTCAGCCAGGGGGGGTGTTGGTGTGTGTGGCTTCCACCCGTCACGAACCATGGCTGTGGCAGCTACGGGTGCACCCGGAGCTCATGGTGAGCGGCGGCCGCATTGGAGGTCGTGACGACCCGACGGGACTCCGGATCGTCCAGGGACTTACCCAGCAACTACGACATGACAGGTGTGGCGCAGATGATGCCTCTCTACAGCCTGACTGGCTAGTCTGCCGTTGCTAGAATTCTCTCGGTGGTCAAGACCCACGCACTCGGTAGCCTGTGCCGGTGCGACGAGGAGACCTGCGACTTTGGTGTGCTTCCTGTCGTGGAAAGCACACGCTGACGTCTTCGTACTTTACTCGTACATTCATGGGTGATCTCAGTGCAGTTTAGAGTGCTCTAGAGTTTTCTCCTGGACAGGCCATTTTGGCCGATTTCCTTGTTTTGCTTTCTATTCGTGTCCGGATGATGCAAACCCACCTTGCGTGGGTCCGTTGCGTAGAGCTCATCGTTCTGCACGTTTTGGTACGGACAACACGTGATTCTGACACCTGAGCAGTGAGTTACGGCCAAAATTGTGGTTTTAGGCCAGTTTGAGCAGGTACGAAAGCACCGCCGCCCCTAGCGACTCTAGACGGACAGCAAGTATTTAGGCTGATTGTTGCTCAGTTTTCATACTCTCTCTGCAATTATATTCATATTGAGCTCCCCAACACTCTGTACGTGTCCCTACCCAGACCCTTGCAGTTTCGTGCATGACTTGTGACTGTCATCACACTGTGACTGAGCGTTGACGCTTAGTTAAGTGGCAAGAGGTTAGGAAGGTTCTAGGAAGTTTCTCTAAGTTAACGAATCGACCAAATTACGTCGCACATTGTCATTGATGAATTCCAAGGTTGCCGCGACCTGACTGCTCAAGAATTTGCGGAAACATGGGGACGTAAAGTGAAAAATCGAGGATTATACAGAAATGATATTGAAATCTGGGGATAAAATTCACCAAATTTGAAAACGGCAAAGATACGAGGTACCCCGGCCCGGATTTTCGAAAACGCTACCCACCCCGTTCGAAGGATTTTGATCTCCATTCGCCCCGTGTTTCGATTTTTGGTATCCATAAGCCCCGACTTAAAAACATTGATTTTAGGACGCCCCGCAGCCAGAGTGCCGGTGACAAGGTACCCCGTCAGGTATGTGGTCATTGTCCAGACATTTCCATTTTGCGACTTCACTGTAATCTCTCAACATATAAATGTTATTTTCATGAAAGACATTTATGAAGTAAATACGACCTTCCAAAAATGCGGGTGGGGGGGGAGGGGGGGGTGTGGACGGATTGATTGCACAACGTCATTTGGGGAGGGGGAGGGGGGGTTTGAAAAACAAACACGCTAGCAATTCAAAGACGACACCGAACGATAAGAGGCTTTTCCATCTGTTTCTTAGGACGTGTTCCGAGGAATACGAAAAATGCTAAAAACACCTTAGACGACTCAATATGGAAACTGGGTAGATTGTGAATTTACAATATACCGCTCATGTCGGGATATATTGTAACGAAACAATCTACCCCGCGGGCTATCGCGGGGTTTATTGTGACCAATAAAGTAAAGGCGGGGCTTTTGGTGATAAAAAAATAAGAGACGGGGTGACCTGTACTAAATATTTCGGCGACGGGGGGTTTTGCGAGTTCTGTTTTTGAACCCGGGGTATGTGGATATTTTCTTCATTTGAAAATAGGGGGTGAAGTTAACGCTTAAAAAAATATGGCTGTTTCAACGATAGTTCGCCAAAATTAGGGGCTATGTGGGGATTTCCCGCTATAGGCGGGCTTCTGACTATGCCCTCGCAGCAGGCTCCGCGACTGGCGTTGGCTAGACGGCGATGTCTGCACCCCCCTAACCCAGAAACTTCGTTTCACGCTCCCTCATCGCTTCGCCCCCTTTCTTCACGGACCAGCACGCACCGATCACGGCCGCTGCACGAAGCTTGTAGAGACCCTCGCGCAAAACCACCTGCCATGCTGGAAGACTGCTCGTTCTATTGGTCGCACATCTGCTGTTCTTCGCGCTGAATCTCCACGTGTCTGCATTCACTCGTGGCAGCGCAACATGCGATTCTGGATGAGAACGCGGTGGGACTGCCGAGACTGAAACATCCGGTCGTGTTTTCCCTCCTTGCGGCCTTGCCCACGTGTGCTGATGACGTGTGCTGACGCGTCAAAGGAAGTGACTCCCTTCCTCATTCTTCCAGTGCGAGCCTCCTCTCTGCCGCCCACAACATCTGCGCACCACGGAGCATGACCGGGATCACTTCCAGCAGCAGCAGCAGCGGCGGCGGCGGCAGTAGCTGCAGCAGCTGCTGAGGACCGAAAGCCAGAGAAAATCTGGGTAGTCAGCTGCAGCGGCA
>SZWC01002284.1:13003-29692 GCA_023375785.1 Penium margaritaceum
CCCACTCCCACTCCCACTCCCACTCCCACTGCCCCTCCTACTCACTCTCCCACTCCCACTTCCAATCCCACTCCCACTCCCACTTCCACTCCCACTCCCACTCCCACTTCCACTACCACTCCCACTCCCACTCGCACTCGCACTCACACTCGCGCTGTGGCACGCACATGCGCCAGCTGGTCCACGTCGATGACGGGAATGCGGTGTGCTGTGTGAAGTTCCGCAGCCACAGTGGACTTGCCAGTGCCGACTCCGCCAGTCAGCCCCACCACGTCCATTGCACCGCTTGCCTTCCCTTCGCCTCAACCGCCGCCCCCTCAGGGTTTGTTTGGGTACCTTCGCAGTGCACTGCGGATTGACCGCTACAGGACGCCTTTTTGACGACCGTTCCTCCAAGGAAGGGCGGTCGGCTCCACCACAGTCAACGCGTCAGCGAGTCAACACGCCGGCGAGTCAACGCGGTCGGACCAACTCGGTTTGGTTGGAGCATCTGTCAACAGAAAAAAACGTGAAACGGACTGGGACGTCATACGCCGCACCTCACTGCGACCGTGACCTCTGCTACGGAGGTACCCAAACACAACCTTGATTTGCAAACCCAGCCTCAGGAGCCCAGCTGTCCGAACCGGCTTCGCTCAGCGATTGTTTTTTCGTTCTCTCCTTTAAGCGCAGTCGCTTTCGCTGTCAAAAAACACATGCTTCGGTCGTCATAGTGGACAACCACAAGGTTCCGGTTTTTTAGGGCTTTCAAGTTCTGGCTTTATGGCTTAAACAGAGGGGCAATCAGAAATGATTCTCGGAGTTGCCAGCGGGCGGCTAAGCAAAACATAATGCACAGCGGAGAACAGAACGCATCCTCATGGATTCGATGTAGCAGTCGTCTCATGGGTTTGAGACTTAGAAGCGTCCGCATGGTCTAAAATTGTTGTACAAATACAAATGTCAAAGCAATCTCACAAGGCAAGTCGGGAATCGGTTCCATCGCATGTAAGGAGCATGCATCAGTATTCCACTAGAGTTTATAGCTTCGCTGTGAAACATGATAGATAGATAGATTATTATGTTTATCGTCGCTACCCCTCCACGGGGAATGGACGGTGGCACAGAGCCACACATGACAGTGAGAGTTAGGGGGGACATACACGCACGACAACCATGAAGAGGGGCATGCATGTGCCCACAGTCAAATGTAAGGAAGCATGCAAAGGTCAAAGCAATCGATGTCCTAGCGAGGTCCTGAAGGGGGGGAGGGACAGTGCACACGAGGTCAATATGGGTGACATGCCAATGGTGGCCAAAGAGGCCTAGTAACGGCATATCACAAGTGCCGAGCTCAGCTGCGCGGCGGCCAGAGGGCTGCTGCATGCTGCGAGCTCGCTCCATATGATTCCACCATTTGATTGATTAGCGGCTGTCAACCTGGGCTGCGGATGCTGAGGATGTGGCGTTGGCGCAGGGGAGGAGGAGCACGGGGTCGATGCGGGTAGCCCAGTGTCTGCTGCAGACTGGGGCTGTTGTGGTAGCTGTAGTAGACTTGGAGCATACCTGCCACACACGACGCCAAGCAAGCCTGGTCCTCGAAGGAGNGAAAGGAGGGAATAGGAAGAGAGAGGTAGGGGGGTAGGCCAGGGGAGCGGGGCACCACAGTCTGGTAAAAGAGGAGAGCCTTGGGGATATCGGTAGTGGGGGTAGTGCTGGCGGTTGGTGGCGCAGGAGGGGTGGCGGCGGGCATTGTGGAAGCAGGGCTCCTGGTGCCTGAGGGGAGAGGGGGTGTTAGCGGGGAATGGAGGGAGGGGGGGCTAGGGGAGTGGGGGTGAGGGGGGGGTCCAGCCGGGCCAGTGGAGAGAAGGATCGAGCGCAGTTTGGAGCGAGTAAAGGCACGAGACAGTTCAGACCAAGAGTCTGGGGCGGGTAAGCTGCATAGGGCTCTGTGAAACATGCTTGGTTTCACTGGCTTTTGGGTGTTTTCACTTCTTTTCCTGGAAACCACCATGCACAAGCTTGACAACGACAACGGCAACAGGTAGTATTCCGTTCCATTTCGCCCACTTTTGCATCTCGTTTTAGACTAGCGGGCATCCAGCTCTCTTTCGTTGTAGGTGATGTACGAATTTGTCCATTTGTAAAAGAAATCACATGTTAAAGAACGTGAGACAACGTGCACCATGTTCTTCCCGAGTCGTTGTTGGTCTTGGAAGCAGAATCTTGAAGAGAACAAAAAAGATAACGCCAATAAAACGCGAAGAAGTCTAGAAGTCCAAGTGCCCATCTCATACCAAACGAACTATACTCACCGCAGGAAGTCGTAGTGAGTTGAGTTTGTAGTGTCGATCAAGTCGACAGTCTCAAACCGCGTTCGACGTGCTCGTCTTTCTTTATTGGCACCATGGCACCCACTTCTACGCATCCAAGTTCATTCAACGGTGGTGTGAGAGCATCCGTTTGCAAACAATGCACTCATCTTGAGCTCTCTTTTTTCATTCTTCTGAAATTAGAGTGACATCTGGCACGCGAAGAAGTGGCTCGGTTAAATGACATTGTACTCCACGTAAAGACAATCGACATGAATCAGCCATGGTTCAACCGGTAAATTTTAGATGCTACGAGCAGTTGTACCTCCAAGACTGTAGCAACTTTCTACCAACTCGCGGACATCACCCCACCGTTTGCGTGTCTATTGTGGGGTGCCACTCGATAACATGGGTCAACGCTTGAAAGTCTCACGTCACAGAAGGCTAAAATTTCTGATACTGTTATCCCACCAAAGTGAGTTTCAAGAGGCTCTAATGTGAGAAAAAATGTACAACCACAACCTCCAATTAGAAATGTTTTCAAGAGAGGGAATGCAAAACGCAAGAATGAGTCGCAATGGAGTGGTTTGAGAGGGGAGAGGGCATAGGCCAGGTTCTCACGCCATTGGTTATGGTTGAAAAAGTCGCGTAAGAACTACAGTTTACATTAAAGATGTCGATTAACCCTTTTTTTATCATGTGTAACCCTCATATATCCCAACCTCAGGAAAATAAACATCATCTTCCCCTATTCAAGAACAATAAGCCCTCGTCACCCCCACCTCAAAAAAATAGGCCTCATCTGGCCTTCTTCAAGAAAAGAAAAACCCAGGTCTCCACCCCTTTTCACCATGCTCAAACGGCGACGCTTGTCGCAGGTTGGGCATGGCAAAAATGTGCATGCAAATCTCGATTGCCGCCCTCCATTATTGATGTCACCATGGAGGACCACGATAGCATTAATGGATTCGGGGGGCTTCGTTCGACGAAAGTGCCGGTCGACGTCCATTGGTGGGCACTTTGTTAACCGTCCTCTCGCCCCCCCCTCTCAGTCGCCTCCCTCCCCTTTTGCAACCCACTACCCATGGACCAAGTTCGATCCAAACGAGGCCCTTGCCATTGAGGGCGCGATGGAACGGTTAGTCGTTGGGCTGCCAACACGCAGGGGTGGGGCAGGGCTTTGTAAGCAATAAGCGGCATTGACCGTAATCCCCGCTCAAAGAAAGGAGTGTTAAAAAATCTCCCCATTGGTATTCCTTCCTTTTTTCAACTTTGTGCCCTCGTCCAAAGTAAAAACTATTCTCAAATTGCCCCCTAAAACACGGCTTTACAATTGTATTTTTATTTGGGGACCAACCAGGCCCTGAAACTAGCGGCGCTCAGCAAGTTCCCTCTTATGGCATGGGGAGATTTTGACCCCCACGCAAACCACCCTCAAGCAATCACAAAATCTTGTGTACATGGGTTTGTGATTGTTGGGCCAAAAAAAGTGAGCATGTCAACGTCACATCCCATGTAACATCAGCATGCTACCTTTTGAGAAACGACAATGATATCTCGTTCTTCTTTCGAGATTGTAACCCTCGTCATTCTATAAGGGGCAAATGAGGCTTATTCTTGCAAGAGAGGGGTGAATGGGGCCTATTGTTCTACGTTAGGGACGCATGGGGCTTATCATTCTGAGGGCAAGGGAATCAGTTTTATTCTTTACAAGCATGGATACAATGTGGCTTTGATGTAAAATTCTTAACTTGACAATTCATCTCGGGTGATTGGTCAGCCATCGCGATCTTGTTATCAGCGTCCGTTGATGGGTAAACGTCATGCAACGTTCGCATTACTTGTTCACATGTTAATGTAAAATGGGTCATTTGGCATTTGCCATTATGAAAAAAGGTAATTGTTCTTTGATTGGTAAAAGGTGGATTGTTTTACATTTTTGCCAATGTTGCAAACTACGCTAGAGCGACTGGGGTATTAAAGAACACAAACCCCCGCCCCATAACAGATGGCCATTGGCCCATCTTTATCCTAAAATATTCATGCCCATAAGTGATGGCGTGAGATCTTTGCCTGAGGTCTCAAAGTGTTAAGATAACTTCTTAGCATGTCTGGCTCGCTTGTAAAGACTATCAGAGACATGAAAGGTGGTTCTTTAGCTACGATAAGGTTCACCTTCTATGATATCACACACCAAACATGCTTGCATGTTCTCTAACAATCTATTGCAAAATTGATGGCTTTGCGTCTCGCATTCCCTTGAGGTGCAGTGATCAAAACATGAAGGAAAATTTTGTACATAGATCCAAGCTTCTGAAACCCCTTAAGTTGACGGCCATGTTTTCTACTACCTTACTTCTATAGCCTATTTTCTTCCTCCTTCACGTTTAGAGCCTAGTTCCATGTGGATTGGAAATGGTAACATTATTGTTCCACTATCCTCATATGGCAAAACAAAATCATGATCATTAAACTCATTATCATGTTGGAGCTTGCGACTAGCGCCATGTGGATCGAGTGCAGGTCCCTGGCTTATGTGCGGTTGGACAGGATGGCTTGAGGGTCAGAGACCCTCAAGTACCTTTGTTTTTGACTAGTTGGCCAAGGATTCCATCCAATCCACTAAACTCATATCAGAGCGTCAGGGGTTTGAGTCTAATGTGGGCATGACGAGGGTGGCCAACTCCTAGGTTAGAGAGTGTAGCACGCAACCAACGCCATGTGGATCAAGCGGGGTTCCTTGTGCTCGAGACTGTCCGATCGATATCAACCGGACAGTATCGTCTGGACAATACAGTCCGGTGGATTTCTCAATGACAGTGGTACTTTTCAAGAAAGTGCATTAATTTCTAAAGACTCCCCGACTTCTCCACAAATTTTCTTGAAGCACCCGCACATGATGCAACCTCACATGTGTCACTTGTGCCAAGAATCCAAGATCCGAAACGTGCCTCATTATTTCTTGGGTACTAGTATACATACACTCAACGATTCCAAAAAAAAATCACCAAATTACACTTAATACTATTTGTGTTTTACTCCACAACTTCTACCTGTTCACCACCTACGAACACATAATGCTTACACATAAAAAAAATATTCCATTGCAACAGTGCTTAAGGGACGACTAATGACTTCACTCTTATGGGACAACGTTGTACAAGACTTTAGTACATCTTTGTTGTCAAGAAGTTTTGCGACAAACATGGCAAAATGAGCAATCACACTAGACGAAGAGCAACAGTAACCAGCAAAAAATTAAGCAACAAAGGTTTAAAACATACAATTCATGAATCTCTTCAAACGTTAGCTGTAGTAGGCATGACGAGTTATCTAGCTAATGATATTTAACCAATGACTCCAACAACAAATTAGGTGACGGACCAATCAAGCCCGGTGAAATCCTTGTTTCTGCCACGGTCTACCAGGATGAAACATTGAGCAATGCAAGGGGGAAAAAGCCAACAAGCACGAACTAAACAGGACCCATGTCAGAAGCTAGCTCTGCTCGAATTCCTCCAAAACACATCCTCCAGCGTCTCAACTCTTGGATGGTGGAATTTGTATGCAAGGGAACTAGTGCTCACTGAGATAAACATTAAACTCTCTAGTGAATCCTAATTTTTTTCTTCATTCCCCAAACCAATCAGTCCCACCAATTCAAGATGACCCATGGTACAGATTGAGCTAGTGTGTTTGTAGGTGTATATCACCATTTTAGGGATAAACAACATAGTAAAACCATTAGCATCATGACCTTAATCTCTTGCTTGGCATTTAATTTATGGCTAGAGGTAGAGGACACCTAATGAGAGAAAGAAATTGGTGGAGTCAAACCGACGCCTTAGAAGACCCACCTTATAGCATCTGCCTTAGGTGTCATACTTTTGGAGCTTATGAAGGAGAAGTAGTAAGAATCATTGACTCCATCAAAATACTAGAATGAATTTGAGCATGTTGTTCGCATCTGCCTCTAATCAAGCGATCCACAACATAGCAATAGTTATAAGAAGAATCAGAGTAAGAAACAATAGAGGAAGTTGTAGTAGCTACAACCCAATTATACACACACTCCATCCCACTATATATTGCTTAAATGTACATGCGATGAGAAACTCACAAGTGGCTCATCAATGCGAAACCTGGCAATGAAATGTAATCTCCATAGCTAATACAAGGTATTCATTAGCCTCATGCATATGAAAAGTTTTGTATGAGTGCGGGAGGATTTTTCACAACTAATATAAGGTCTCAAAGGATTTTCTCCTAAAAAATCTCCCTAAGAACTCCCTCTTCAATGCAATGTTGATCATCAAGTCAACTAGAGGCCAGAATCAAGATTAACACATAAGGAAACATATCACATAAACGACAGTGCGTCGACAAATTTTATAAGTGAAATGGAAGAATTACTTAAGGAGAACTTTATCCAACCATTTACATCACCACGCGTTTGTTTGGTGCTTTTCTTATAACTCGGTGAAATGTAGATATTTGCGGATACAATATCTTGAACAAGATCACCATCAAGAACCACTGCTCTCTCCCAAGATCATGTGAGTTTTTCAATTGTCTTCAATGAGAAAAGCAATTTTCCATACCTGACCTATAGAGTGACTATCTTTTTCATGCATCTAAGGAATGTATCAAGATAACAATGTTTTGCACTCACTACGACAACTTCAATTCCATGGTTATGCCATGCACAATCACAAACACCCATGCAACCTTTATGGCAATAATGATAAACAATTGTTGGCCATATCTCACTGTCCTTTTTTAGTACATCTCAATCACATCCATGTGCCCTGTTGTACCTTGAAGGAGCATGATGGACACATCTTCGACATTCTCAAAGTGGTACAAAGAGAGAAATTTTACTTAAAACTCTCCAAGTGCGACATTGAACAACATTTGTTTAAATTTTGGGCCAAACCATTGGTGGCAGAAGTATCACCATGGACCCAAAATATGTAGCAGTAGTCATTGATTGGCCAATCTTGACGACTAAGTGTTCTTGGGTTCGTGCAAGATTACGCCGGATTGCCAGTATCTCTCTTTGACCTCAATAAAAAACATCATGTGGAGCTAGGACGACATCAAACAAGAAGTGGTCAGATGTTCGAGAACTCCTTTTCTCTGGTGCCAATGTTTCCATTAGTAGATCAAACAATGGACTACCTCGTGGTGAAGAATGCATCCAATCAAGGAAGTGGTGCTATTCTCCTCCAAGACAATGTTTGTGGAGACTAAGTGGTTTTGTATACGTCACGTAAATTGGACGGACTAGAGTTAAACTAGGTGGTGCACAAACAAAATTCGCAGCCATGCATGAATTCAAACAGTGGTTTTGCTACATGGCATATCAATGGTGTGTCCTCCGCACCAACCACCTCGCATTCAAATCCAAGCCATTCACGAAATTGATAGATGTAATTCCTTCATTCAAACTATGACTGCGACATTCAGTACCAGCCTAGAACAGTTAATCTAGCAGATCATATCAAACGATAACGAGATCGGATGGCCGACATCAACGCCAAGAAAATCGAGTGAGAATCTTCCATTGATCGACCGTTTGCACGGGGCTAAAAAAAACCCGGCAGAAACGACAAGGCCATGTTCAGGATTCATGTTCAATATTGGAGGAGTGCCAAAACAGTGCTCGAGGTGGACATGTCCATGAGGACAAGACTCTTAAGAAGCAAAAAAACATTTCTAATGGGACAAGTTACAAACTGATTTCACAAACTACCGTGTTTCATAAGACGTTTTTCAATGGTACTAATCAAAACATGCCAAATGATCAAATTTGCTTCAATTTCTTTTCTTCCTGAAGGAGCCATGGTCTTACACCTCCATAGACTTTGTGACGGGTTTGTCCACTACATTGGAGGGGTTTAATGCAATCCTTGTTATTGTTGACCACTGTCCTTAACTGGCATACTTCACCTCAATGCCAAAAACTATGACTGTAGAGGGGACAGCACAACTATTCTCAAATCATGTTGTGTGAGTGCATGGCATAACTCACACAATCACAAGTTACAAGGGTGTCAAGTTTGTGAGAATATCCCTTTGAGAGCACATGACCCGCTATGACAGCCAGATCCAATTTCCAATGGCCATTCATCCACATGTTGACGGGCGCACTAAGTGGACCAATCATACGCTTAAGCAATTACTCCACTATGTGAGTGACACGGCACTAACTGGGTAGTCAAGTTGGCAACAGCCAAATCCGTAACCTCCACGCCCTTGTGTAAAATAGTATTTGAGGTGGTTTACGGTAGAATTCCCACAATACTAGAAGATATCTTGGATTTCAAAAACAGACTCATTTTTAGCATTGAAACTCGTCAAAAGTGTTCTCCCATTGAATTTCATGAAAAATCAATAATAATCACATTTTGGAAATGGGGGAGTGACCATACATTTACAAAAAAATTGATATCTATCGCCATTTCTACGTTTCACAAGTTAACCATGCCATATCCAATTCTGGATTTTTTAGCTTCTCTGTTCATGCTATACCCAGCAAGCATGCACAAAAAACCGCTATCTCCAAATGTACACACTATGTTGCGGCCGCTTGCCATCCAATAACATCATGCTGACCTCGTCAGACATGAAACAAAATCACAGGCCCCTCAATAAAGGGGTTTGTGACCTTTTCCACAAAGGTTTGTGAGAGTTTTGAATGGGGGGTCCGAAAGACCCCATGCATTGAAAGGGAACTTGCTGGGCCCCATTGTCGCTGGGCCGAACAGGAGCCCGCGGAAAAGTATAACTCACAACCCTGAGTGTAATTTGGGGTAGATTTTGAAAGTAGTTTGCATGTAATGAAGTGTGTTTTGTTCAAAAGAATACAAAAAACATGTGGTTTTGCTCGATAGTGAGCAAGCGATGAGTCTTTTGTTGTCCTTTTGACTCGCAAACCCCCGTTCGCCGATGGAGGGTTTTATGTTTGCGCAGGCTCCGCCCGCACAAACATAGAAAACCCTCAATTCGCAAATGGGGGTTTGCGAGTAAAGAAAAAAGGTTTATCACTCGATCGCGATTCTTGCGACAAGGGGGGTGACACATCACCCCCTCGCTTCGCTCGATTGGCGACTTGCATCGCCGATCGGGCATGGCCATGCACTGGGTATGGCGTAGTTTTTTTTTTACTTTTTGGATATGGTGTGGTTAATATTTAACTCACGGATATCTCAAGCTTATGTTAACGCTTGCGCGGATGTATTAGCCATACCGACGTTTTGGAAAATTGTGAATTTTAGGTTTTAGACATTATTTTACTATTCTTGCATTCCACCGAGTATGACCCGAATACTTTCTTTTTTCATGCAACACTTGTTTTTTCAACAAACAAGTAAGCAAGCATTGTTCAGCACGTGCACATGTTCAGCAATTACTGATCGATGATAGTGCGCAAGGCGCTTTGACCCTTGCGCACTATCATCTATCAGCAATCACTTAGAGTGTGAAAGTATCAATCCACCTTGCACAAGGTTCAGTACGAGGTTTGGCTAATACCAGACGTTGCACCAAACCTGCATGGTGGATCCCCGCACCTATAGTGGTAGTCCACAAGCGTGTTAAATTTTTTGAATGATTGCGTGGCTGGCTTTGACTTGTTGAAAGTGATAACCCTCTGTATATATATTCGTGCGTATGTGCCCTCGGGTGTGCAGTGCATGAGGAATCGGCGGTCGGTGGTGATCCACGCTGATAGCGGAGACACGAGCTCGCCAAGACTGTTACGTGGCGGCGTTGCTCCCTTGTCTCACGCGCTCCGCCGGCCGTCGACCCTTGCCTGCCCCCGCTAGCAAACCTATTTCTGTCCTTGTGATTTATATGACATACTGTGCTCGTTGTGATTCGCGACCTAGATTAGACCCCAACTTGCATGTTTGTAGGTCTAGTTTAGGTTTCCTAAACTCTGACATAGTTTGTGACTTCGAAGGTGCGAACGCACCTTTTCTGGGCACACAAGGCGATTTCGCCCTCGCACCTCGTCGAGCGGCGGCGAGCTTCGCTCACCGCCGATGGGTGAGACTCGACTATCGAGTCTCACCCGTTATAGGGGGATGAGTTGTTACTAGGGGACTTGTACGTTTTTGTTTTCTCCTCTAGCTTCGCATTAGGGTTTTGGACCTCCCATGCTCCATACTTAACGAAACGAAGCACTGTTGGTCTCATTCTCTTCGTAGCAAAGTTCTCAGAAAGTGAAATTGAACATGGACTTCCTATGAATTCAAGGTGTAGCCCCCAAACCAAGAATAGAATTACTCATGGACCCTATTTGATAACAAAGGTATCGAAACTTGAATGGAAATTTATGGAACTTCTTAGTGTACAAAATCCAAGTTAAGTAGGGTACATAGAGCTGGAACAATGTACCCATTGTGGGTACTCAGCAGCAAGACTTATGCAGTGTATGGGAGGAGACACATTAAATCCTTGCAAAGAACTAAGCGGTAATGAACAAAGTAGCAGCTGAAAACCATCGGAATTACACAAAATTCAACATCAGTGATTGCGTCCTTCTCAGCTCTTTGAAATATCAAGCTCTATGGACAGGATTACATAAAAACAAAACCCATGTGGATTATCCTATTTTTCATCAAGGGGATGAAGATGCATGTCTTTGCAAAGCATCTCTTCCACGGTAACATGTCAGTTCATGTGGTTTTTCTAAATCATGAGAATCAAACTCTACCAAGACCCTAGTGAGGAACTCCTTGGAAGAGAAGTACCCCCGCCACCATGTGCGCAAATGGATGAGGATGAAGAGTACCGTACTACCGCCTAAATTCACATAGTCATTTGTAGAGATTTTTTTGGGGGGTTTGTTTCAAACAACCCAGGCCGAGTTTTCACACAGTGGTTACAAGGCATGAAGGAATCATGGGTCCCGTAAATCCAGAAATTTTCAGGAGACTGCGACAAAAGTGAATGCTAACGACCAAATTCAAGTGATTAGGGCATGTTTTGCTGGCTTCTCCCTCCTTGAGAACTTCATGCGAGCATGAATTGAGGCTACTTATTTTCAGAACTTATTCTTGAAGGAATTTCTACACAATGGCTACAAGGCGGGAACCCAATTATGCAACAGGGTCGAGCCCAAGGGTAAGCAATGTTTATCCGAATTTAGCCGGTAGTAGGGTATGTCACTGAGGACATGCTTGGATGCCAATGATAAAGAGAAGTATCTTATCAATTGGCAGAGTGTCCTACAATAATATTCAGGATGATGATTATCAGATCGACGACTATTTCAGCCAACATCAGCCTACATCTTGTAACAATCCACGACCTTGCAGCTAAAACAAGGAGAACTGTTACGTCCCTGGCATTCATGAGTCTCTAATTCTGGAGGTAGGGATGTCTTTCCTTACATGCATGGCCCATTGTGTGGCAACGTTTGGACTTCTATAACATAATGT
Organism: Penium margaritaceum; assembly: GCA_023375785.1. Classification (NCBI taxonomy): domain Eukaryota; kingdom Viridiplantae; phylum Streptophyta; class Zygnematophyceae; order Desmidiales; family Peniaceae; genus Penium; species Penium margaritaceum. The sequence goes on from SZWC01002284.1 coordinate 24,744, forward strand.
CAAGGGAAATTTGGCCCATTGTGAACATGTTACAAAGATGTAATATGTTCCACAGTCTTTTTACAAAGTTGACCACATTCCATAATGCTCAACATAAGCATTATCTACTTATATCTATGTCGTGATGTTATTTAGTTGATGTCTTGAAAATGGTAGACTTAAGAAAGAAGTGCCTCGATATTCTTTAGCCTTCCAAACTCGTGATGGATCTTCTTGAATCGGCCACTCATGATTCAGCCTTCTACGTGTTTCTTGTGCCAAGTGTCCAAGATCCCTATTTTGCCTCATTCTTCTTTTGACATTTAGTGTATGTGCTTGACATTTTTGACACTTGTTATCAAAGATTGATATGGTTTGCAACACTTATGTCAACCATTTAACAGAAACATAGTGGTCAAAGAAAACAGAAACTTATGGAATGGAAAACTGAGGGCCAGGGTCATTGGCAAAAAATCCCTTGACTTAGTGTCATAAAAATCTTGATGCCACTCCATGGTGGACCATGAATCTTAGAGCAGAGACCACGCATGGATTTTCAGGACTTTTGTACCTCAGGGACGTAGTATTTCTACTCCTCTTTGCCACAACATGTCAGTGTGTTTAACGCCATAGGCCAGAGTTAGCTTCATGCTGTCAATGTGGTAATTGACGTTTCCCAGATTGTCTTAGGGCTCCCAGCTGTTGTGTCACCTAACCCTGTCACTTGAGGAGATATCCCATGATTTTTCATTGTCCTTGGTATCAGAGAAGATGGTTCATCACATGCTCTGTATCCTCGTCCACTTGCATGGGTGGTGGCTGGGATACCACCCTGCCTGAGAATTTCGCACAGAGGTACCGATGCAACCTGATTCTATAGAAGATAAAGACTAGATGAATGGACGTGTTGACGAAAACAGTTACGCTCATCTCATTGATAGCAAATGGGCCAAGTTACTTGCATTTCAGCTTTGCACATTCCCATTATGTGGAGCTTGATGTTCACGGAGCTGACGAGGATGCAATCACTGAAGTTGAATTTGGTGTCTGTACAATGCTTATTGACCACTTGTTTTACTCCTCCTTGGGTCTCTGCAAGGCTCTTAAATGTTTCCTCTCATGCATTTTGAAGTCTCACTATTTTACATCCATGGTGGATAAGTTGTTCGAACTCAACAAATCTGCCAGATTTGGGCAGAGTTTGTTGACAACAACCTCAAACATCGTCTTTTGAGTGGTTGCTGATGTTGCAAAGCTTTATGCAAGCTCAATGGTTGGTGTCTTGACAACCCAATGGCTTGCATACAGTGCGGAGCAGTTTCTCAAGTATTTCATTGGTCTGCTCGTTCTACTCGTCTGTCTAAGGATAGAAGACTGTCAATGTTAGGATCCAATTACTGTAGAGAGTGTTAAGCTCCACCCAGAATTATCTCCCAAACTTGCCATCCCTGTTGCTTGTGGTTGTACGAGGCATTTTTTGCAGTTGCATGATGTGGTTTAATTAGAAATGTGCCATTATTTGGACGGTGACTGCTGTTGTTTTTGGGATGAAATTCATCATTCTGCAGAGGAGGTCCATCACCATGAGTAATGCAGAAAACCTTTCTGGTATAGCAAAAACAAACCATCACGAAGTCCATGGATGTATAAGACCATGGCTCTGTCAGCACTGGTGTAAGAAGATCCCCAGGTTTAGACTATCTTAAAGTTTTCTGATTGGTTTGCATCTTGTTCCACCAGAAGTACTTCTCAGGCTTTTTAAAGATTTTACCTGCACCAGATTGTTTTCCTGAACTAGTGTTGTGGCGTTCTTCCAAGAGCATTCTCCGTAATCCGTCGGTGGTGCAAATACCATGCGAGTGAATCAATATCACCAATACAAAGTATCTAACCAGAACCTAGCCTTCTGTACGTGCCAAACTGCTTGTCGCCACACAAAATAGTCGCTTGATGTATGGTTCCTGCTTACTTGATAGATTTTTGATCTCAGCCATCAGATCTGGTTGCTGATTGAGAGTATCCGTGAGATGTATTTTCCAAGCATGTTCTTGATTTCATAGTCAAAGATAAACTCAAGGAACTCCATCCATTGAGTTTTTCAACGGCTCGGATCTGGCTGAGCCTTAACGTATCTGAGGGCGTGTTGGTCGATGCGGATGAAGAATCATCAACATTCTAGGTACTACTGTCATGTTTTGAACGCTTGCAGGAATTCCATCATTTCATTTTCGTGCACTGTGTGGTTCAGCTCCAGTGCTTGCATGAAAAGTATGGGGCCGGTCGGAGGAGAAAAAAACTGATGCCTTCATCCGACACAACTGTAGCCATAATGTACTCCACCATCAGATCTACCAATTGTAAGGATAGCAACAAGATCATAGTTTTTTTCAAGAGTTTAATGCTTGTTTTTTTCTTTTTTAATCCCAAATCCACTCTGATTCTTGGATTAAGATTGGAGTGAGGCACTGAAACTCAAGCACAGTCATGTACAAATCAACAGTAGTAGTTGCACTAATAGAAAAGTACCCTTTAGTTTTGCATGTTAGTGATGCGTGTGCTGCCAATGATGTCAACTAAAAACTTGATCAATGGCAACCAGGGTCATATTTTGAGACTTATCTCAAAAGATGAGATAACTCATCCCTTTCTACAACTTTGAGGCCTTTTGGAAATGTCTATTACGCTGCTCCGAAGTGCGAATGTACACCAGTATGTCATGAAGATACACGAGGACAAAGTCGTTGAGGTGAGGACATAAATCATGTTTTGATTGCCACCACAAAAATAATGGGGGTGTTTTTTTTTATTCCGAACAACAACTTTGAACTCAAAGTGCCCCTAACGGGAGCGTAATGCGGTATTCTTGATGTCTTCATGGATCTGAAAAGAGGTTCTCTGCAGTTCAGTTTTGGTGAAACTTCTCGCTCCTTGACGCTAGTCAAAAATCTAATCCGCTCATGGGATAGGGTAGCAGTTCTTGATAACGATGTTGTTCAACGGTCAATAATCCATCCACATTCACATGTAACCTGTCTTGTTACTAAAAAAAAAATACCAGTGTAGTGGCTGATGATTTGGAATGGAAAATGAAGTACTGCCCGAGCAACTCATCCAACTAGTGTTTGAACCCTCTCAGCTTGTGCTCGCTCAAGCGATAGGCGCCCTTGATTCGTGAACAACGTTCTACTGAGGAGGGAGATCTATTTATTTTTTTTGGGAGAAATCCCTTCAAAATCCTCAAAGATTGGCATCAACTCCTCTGGTACTACAGAAAACATTGCCTATATTGATGTCAATGAGGCTCATGAGTCTTCTCTGCCAGCTGCCTTGATTTCTCTCTCTGTGCCAGAGTCCATATCGATGAGCCACGTGTGAGCTCCTTGTCAATGATACGTCTTTAAAGTGTCCAATGATATCAGATGTGTGTGTTGTCCAGTTGTGTTCAATTCATTTTATGCACATGCTTATACTTCTGCTTCTTCTTGTGACCACCGTTGCTGGCGTCAATGATACGTCTCAATCAGACAGCGTCGTCAATGATATGTCTTCAATTTTTTTTGTGCCATTGATGCTGGCCTAGACTGCTCTACTATTCCATTCCACTTGCGGATTGTGTTGGTGGAGGAACTCACGTCCAATGATGTAATCATCATTGGACGATTGGTGGGATGTAACGGTCTCAAAATCATGACCGTTAAAAAGAGCCTGGCTATTCGCAATTGCAGCACATCCTTTGGTCATGTTAACTGATGGTATTGATCTTCTTCAGAGTGGTCGTTGACAACCAGGTCTTTCCGCCATCATGATATGAAGTACAAGCTTTGGGTCGCCAGCTGTTGGATTCCTGTATTTTTACTTGGTGCAGTTGGCCCTCTGAGCTACGGCGAGTTATGGTTAAGCACCCCTCTTTTATACACTCAATAACCTATGTATACTACACCTACATAACTGTCACTTCCTAGAAGTTTACTGGTGTTCATGCACTTCTTACATTACCACTTTCTCAATGAACAGAAAAAATTCATTTCCATGGATGATTCGAATGCATTTTGTTCAGGTAAAAGCAATCCATTTACGTTTATAATGAAATGTATTTACTTGTTTTACTTTGGGCATATCTTTGTACCAAAACATCCTTGGGGTTGATTCTGTCATACGTAGTATTGGCTCCAAAGATAGCTAGGGACACAGTTGAATAATAGTAAGGCATTGGAACACTTATCGACTTCGCAAGGCCCGTCGCCGTTATTCGCTCGACCCCCCCCCCCCAAGTCGAAGTGTATCGGGGAAGTGTATCGGGGAGTGGATCATGGAGATTTGGAAATATGTATACTTGTGTATTTCACGATCAGCTCCCACTCCCCTCCCCCCCCCCCAATCGTCATGAGTGTATTGGGGTGGTGTATCGTGAAGTGTATCATACATCGACATAAATCTGTACATAAGTGTACAAATACACTAGTGTATCGGAACCACCCCCTGCCATATCCACTACTAGATACAACTCCCCAATACATTCTCGACGTTGGAAGGGGCGGGGGGGGTGGGTGTCAGCAACAACCCCCCTCCCTCAAAAGTCAAAAGCAAAAACACGACCCATGTTTCGGTAAGTGTTTCTGGTACATATGGCAAGAAATAGACGTATCACTTCTTTGTAAAGAAAACTATAAGCGATCGAGGACCCCGATCGGAGTGAACTGACGGTCGTCAGAATCAGAATCCAGGAATGCACAAGCATTATGCGCAGTGAGCGAGTTGCGATCGGCACAACTGCACCCCGGTTAGGGGTCGGACCCCCCCCCTCCCAAACACAAGAGTGTATTGGGGGAGTGTATTGGGTTGTGTATTGTAGGCACGTTTAATGTTATACACAAGTGTATGAATACACTAGTGTATTCATTTGGCCATTCTTCAGATGCACTACCCAATACACAGGCCTAATATACTTCGGCTTTGTGGGGGGGGGGGGG
>SZWC01002284.1:37178-61020 GCA_023375785.1 Penium margaritaceum
ACGCTGCTGAGCTTCGCTGCGGTGCACAGCGTGGTGAGAACAGACTCGTCGCTGTCCAGGACAGTGTGCCGCTTGACGGAGGTCACGGGGCCATCTACCTCATCTCTCTCACCTCCCTCGTCTGGGCCATAGCACAGGGCAACCAGATCACTCGTGGATGAAGCCTTGCGCTTTCTTCCAAAGCTGCCTGCGCCCACTCCCATCCCCCCCTGCCCTCCCCTTTGTACAGAGCTCGCCATGCTTGCTTGGCCGGAGCCCCTGCTCCGTTTCCTCCACGATCTGCAGCCATCCTCGTCATCGTCCTCGTCTGAGTCCACATCTTTTCTCTCATCCATGTCCCTGCCGCCCTGAAGCGTCCAGCAGCTTTTCCTGATCTCATCATCGTCATCCTCGTCATCCTCGTCGTTCAAGGCGTCCAGATTGTCCATGACGCCAGCGAGGCTCCCAGTCCTCAGATGCCTGCCACCACCTCCCCCGCCTCTGCCCACCTCGATCCTCGTCTGCTCCGCCCTACTCCTCAGCGACTTGAGAGAGTACACCCTCACCTTCCGCGCTATCCCTCCCGTAGCGAACAGGTCGCCATCCCGCGCCTCGAAGTCCAGCGTGCCAATCACGTCCGAAACTCCGCGGGAGGGCCCGCGGAGGCACCGCAGAGTCAACTCCACGCGCCACGGCTCACTCGTGCTATTGCTGCTGCCGCCGCCCCTAACCACCCCTCTTCCTTCTTGCCCGAGGGGCTGCGCGGGTGGGCCGATCATGCCAGCGGCCTGACAGAGACCTTGACTCCCGTCCACACCTTGCCGTGTGAGCCGAGGACCACCCTGCAGGCACAGTGCGCACCCTCCGGACGCGTGGACCCCGTGCCCCGAGGCATCACCCGCACCTACTCCCGCGTCCCCCGCTTCCCTGCCCAGCATGAGGGTGTCGTCCAGCTCCCCGACTTCGGCACTCCTGCTCACCCTGCCCTCCTGCCCCGCTCCTCCCAATACGTCAGCCGTTCTCATGCCTTCTCCCAACATCGGCAGCGCGTGCCTGCCTCCGTCCGCGCATGCACCGCTGCCACATTCGCGCTCAACGGTCGCGTCGAGCGCTGCATGCTTGTACTGGATGTGCTCGTCGCAGTCGTGTTGGCGACCCCACTCCGCACCTCCCTCTTCAGTACGCTTCGACTGCTCCGACGCTCTACGGTAGGCACAGTCCTGGTGCGGCTCTCGCTGCTGCTGCTGTTGTTGATGTCGCCCCTGCTGCTGATGCTGGCTGTAGCCTGATCTGTGGTGCTGACACGGGAAAGGGATCTGCAGCTGTTGCTGATGCCGCCGATGCTGATGCTCGTCCTGATCTGGCAGATGAAGCCAGAGTGGGAGCGTTTGCAGCCTCCTATCCCCCGCCAGGAAGCCGGTTAACTGCTCAGGGGTGTTGGACTGGGGCAGCGCTACTAAGGAGGCAGTCGGCCTGGCGGAGGCCAGGGACGCACCGGAGGAGGCGGCCGCGGGCGGGAGGGTGGCAGCGGTGATGTGCAGACCGAGGCGAGGGGAGAGATCCTGCGCGTGGTGGGCGAGGTGGCGGCCCGAATGGCGCTGGGAGTTAGAGAGGTGCGAGAGGGTGGACGGGGGGGCCAGGCAGGGCGTGGCCTGGGGCACGGAGTGGTCCGCCGTCTCTCTATCACGCCCGCCATCCGAGGCGCAACGCAGTGCACACCCCAGCCGCCCCGCTGACGCGCCCATCACGCCTACTTGACCTGTGGCAGCCGCTGCTGCGGCCGCTGCTGCTGCTGCGAGCAGATCGCTCTCATGCGGCAGGGAAACAGTGGAAGTGCCCTTGCTGGCTGGATCCTTCGTGTAAGGAGGGGAGGGGGGTAGGGAGAGGCTGCCGGGGTCGAATTCGTCTGCCATGGCTGCGTCGTCCCCCACCTGCGGCACGATCTGCTGGCCGGAGGGCGGCAGGGACTCCACCGCCGCTGCAATAATCGCCGCATCCGCTGCCGCTGCAGCATTCCTACCCGCAAGAGTAGCGCTGAGAGAGAGAGCGTCCGGCCTGCGCATGGCTTCGCCGGGCAGGGCGAGGGGTGATAGACGCCGGCGGAGGCGGTTTCGCCGGAGCCTCCGCCGCGAGGCGGAGGCCCTCGCGCTGGGTCCCGGATGCGGGCTGTCGCGGCAGGTTAGGGCGGCCGTGCTGCCGCTGCTAATGGCGCTGCTGCTGACACTACCACTGCTGCTTGTGCTGGTGCTGATCACCGAGGCCGATCGGGCCTTCCGTAGGGCGAACGGGTTCTGAAGATTCTGGGGACCGTGGAGAGATGGTCCGGTGAGAATTGCTGGAGAAAACGCCCTCACATAATCAATTTTTCCATCCGATCCCATTGTAGCGGACAAGCTCTCCGGCAGGAGAACTGAACCGGCTACCCACTTTGCTACGGTCAGTCCAAAATGGTTTACCGTTTTGCTCGTGTCCTGACTACAACAGTAGAGAAGCCTCCGAGCCTTGTGATCGGCAGGACGGAGCATTGTGGCGGTGCGAGCTTTGTCGGATCGAATCGAAATCGGTCCAACGAGAGGCCGAGCGCGACGGGAGACGCGGCGAGAGGGTTGGTGGCAGTGTCGTGTGCTGCGGAGGGCACGCCACGGATGCCCGACTGCAGCAGCCCTGCTGTAAGTGCCACGCGCCTGTCGACGGCAACGGCGGATTTTGCAGCGTGGCGTGTACGATGTGCTCAAGTGGAGACCAGAGGGAACTACTGTTGCTGCTTGCTGCCTTGCGTGCGTGATTGCCTGCTGCTGACAGTTGCTGCGACCATGATAGCTTGAGGATTGCATTTCTGACTTCCCGAGTCGGAAGAATCCGGGTTTTGAAACATTCAGGGGGCGGTTCAGCAGCTCCTCGACCGCATGAATCGATGTGAAAACACCCGAATAACTTAGAGAGTACATTCCATCTTGCCGGGAGGAAATGAAACTCGGTACTGTTCGGTGCTTCGCACGTTGAGGTTTCAAAGACGAGGACCGGCAAGCAGCGGGTCATCCTCAAGTCTTTGTTTGGTTTCTTGCGGGGCTTTGTCACGACAAACACGTGGTTTAATTGAAGTCGAAACATCGAGCATACAAGTTTCAGAATAAAGTGGATACCATCGAAGAAGATCTCTCTGTCCTTACTTCGGGTTAACACATTCGTCTGTCCATTGTGGCAAGCTTAATAGGAAGATTGAGAGAACAACGTTGGAGCCAAAGTCTTCATTACAAATACATTCTCACAAAACAGGTCCTTTCCAATCCAATATCATAAGATGATACAATAAAGGAACAGCGCCTTCGATCTGGGCGGAAGATGACCAGAGAGGACGTGGACAAGCTCGCGCCATAGAACGTTGCAGGAATTCGTCCTTCGAAGCAAGCTCGCAGCGACTCAAATTTTGAAGAAACAATTCCAAGGACCATGACGATAATTTCCCCTCAAACAAAAAGATGGAGGAGTATTCAAGATACTTCCAAAACTGGAGCCAGACAACAACTAGGACTCCATATTTCTCCAAGTGAGCCCAACATTCCCGAGTAAGGGTCAGTTGAACAAACTTTTACCAAAAATACAATTTCTTTTGTTTCCAAGAATTGGGCTCCCTATCCAGTGCTCAACACGTCAATCAAAACATGGATGTACCTTTTAAATGTACTTCAAGTTGTAAGTTTGTGCTTTGCGTACTTCCAACAAAGTTACATTCATAATTTTTTGTTCATGAAAATAACCTCCCACGTTTTTTAAAGGGATTTTTTTTGTCGATGGTCCAAAATGCATGATGCAACATGTCAAGTGGACAACCACCATCTTCAAGTACTTCATCCATCAATGACTAGCTTCATCAACTAGAAACTTTTGTTAGCCACGTAAACATTCAAAACAACCAAAAATCATGCAACAATATCAACATCATACTATTAATAATGTATTGACGAATATTCAAGTTTGAGATAAGTGGCACATTCGTTGATTCAATAACGTGAGACGTGTGCATTACTGCAACGAAAAAAACATCTATACCACATCAAAAAACAAGAAAACATAAACAAGCTAGACACTAGACATTCGAACTTAATGAGGACAACAAATTTGAACTTCAACTTCCACTTACATGTTCACCGAAGATCAAAAGAAAGTATGTAAATCCTACGAGACTATAAAGGGCTTCCTTCTAAAGAAATGCTCAAGTCCACATTAACAATAAACATTACAAAAAAAATCTCATCATTCTTATTTTGAGTATATGCATGAATTACCCACTAGATTGGGACATTCGTATACCCTACCCAACATTCACAAGAATGCACCTACCTCACATAGCATTCACAAAAAAAACACTCCCCTACCCTCTCTTCAAAGCATGTTAACGTTCTACCCACAAACATCAATAAACTACACCATGTCAATGTTGCAAGAGATGCAGCATCAACATGCTGACTTCCACATTTTTTCAAACATTCACACATGCAACATATTCAACAAAATCCTTGGCCAACTAGGCTAAAACCGTAGTGCTGATGGGTCTCCAACCCTCAAGCCATCCCATCTTACGGCCCACGGTCCAAGGTGACCCCGCTCAAGCCATGTGGCTCCTTCGACCGATCAACGTGGCACTGCCACGCTACAAACCAAGCCACAAGAAGTGGGAGCTACCTCGACATCTCTGATAATCTCGACGTGGGATTTGTGCCTTAGAGCTCATACACCAGTGTAACGGATTCGACGGAAACTTTGGCCGACTATGCTAGAACCGTAGTGCTTGAGGGTCTCCGACCCTCAAGCCATCCCATCTAACCGCCCACAGTCCTAGAAGAGGCGGATCGAGCCACGTGCCTCCTTCGACCATTCAGCGTAGCACTACCACGCTAAAAAACCTTTCTTTGGGGGATTTGTGAATGTTTGACAGGGGGTTTGCGTGCTGTTAGCAGGGGAGGTCCGAGACTCCTAGTGCGTAGAAAGGGAACATGTTCACCCCCACAATTGCGAGGCCCAACAAGACCCACTCCAACACTTAAACCATAAAAGTCCGAATGTAATTTGGAGTAGGGTTTGAAAACGGCTTCCATAAAAACATTTGAGTTGTTTTGACAAAAACGAAATTAACCAGCTTTTTCACTTGATGTAAAAACTAGGTGTTTTTGCTCAATCACGATTGATCAATGACTAATTATTTCTATACTTTCACAGACAAGCTCTCGAGGTTTCATGTAGGGTTTTATGTTTTGTGTGTGATCTATCAACCCAAAACGTAGAAAATCCTAAATCAAATCAAAGAATGTTTGTTTAAAAAGAAAAGGAATCAGTCTATTGCTCAAAAACGTTTCTTCCGTGGGTGACAACTTTGGAAGGGGCTTTAACATGCCACACATCCCTTTGCTCAAAAGCGACTTACACTACCAATTGAACATGGTGAAGCAGGTGGCCAGGGCCATCCTCTTTTTAAGGTAACTATGAAGATATCAAAAGGATTTGTTAATTAAGTAAAGCATCCAAACCACCATCCGAAATTGGGTAGAAGGATTATTTTGCCTTAAAGTGTTCTCAAAACTCTTAAACAATGATAATCATTCTTAGATTCTTCATCAACATAACATCACTTACTCATATCCATGGCTGAAACACTTAACAACACACATGTAACTATATTCAAAAAACGAAACATGAAAATCTAAGCGTGTAGTTTAAACATTGTTGTCGATTAAGATTCAAAACATCCCAACATTAAGCCTACATGTGAATAATTCAAGCATTATAATGGTATGTTATAGCTAACAAAATGAAAAATCAAATGATGCATATTGGTGTGGTTCTCCCCCAGTTTCCTTTTTCTTACAACTGCACCACATCCCTCTCATTGAACAATACTCTTTAAAGTATCATATCCTTTGTGACTGCTCATTTTTTCATTCACTAACTCAATCTCAAAACCCACGTTAAAAATTGTTCATTTTTTTGCCAAAGTTGAAGAATAGGTCTTCATATGCCTAGTAATCTCATGAGTGAAACTAAAAATGCACGCAGATGTTTTGAATAAAACAAACATTGAAAGGAGTGCAAACGTTTCAAAGTTGAAAATTCCCAAACAATATATGCTTCTACTTTCAATGTTCTTCATGCTATCCTTATAAACTAAGATAAAAAATGAGCATAAAGATCCTTAAGTCAAGACCATGTGCTTCTCAACACCTTGTCATGATATTCATGACATAGAAGATTTTTTATTGTAAAAGCTAGTATGACCACAACTTCTAATCATAAAATAATTAGATTTAACAAAAATAAAAAAGGCAGTCATGCTATCACTCTAAATAGTGCATACAAACATGACATTATAAATTGTTGGTTTAAGTGCACAAAATTTTGATGAAACTTTAATGAATTTTATTAAATTACCCCTTCTAAAACATTATCCTCCTCATTCCCTCCTTCATCCCGTTTATGAAAATTCATGAATAACCAAATCAAGACATAATGACAAGTTCAAATTGAAATTCCACGTTCTGTGATGGGAATGAAATCCATATCAAATTTAGTAGAATATGCACACCATCAACTCTTATTTCATCGTAAAATATTAATTCAACTCACCTGTTACGTTTCATGAAATGTGAATGAAAGTAAAAATTTCAAAATTCAACCTTTCTATCAAGCCCCAAAAACGCACATGAAGTTCCTCTATGTACTTTTCCCGATCAAAATTAACATACAATATATGGATAACTTTAAAAATAGCATAGAATTCATTTCTGAAGTTGAAAGAAAAAATCCTATGGTTAAATTCCTTGCAATTGTTATCGCAAACATTTGCACATATACTAATCATAAACATCACTACCAATCATTTCCCATTTAAAACAGTTATCATGGATTTATTACAGTTCATTTTGTGACAGTTAAGATCATGATAGCATTCATAATCAAAAGCAAACTATATGGTTTGCTTATCTTTGACATGGCATATTGACAAAAGAATCTTTATCATGAATTACTACACTACATCCTTTGATTACTTGTGGAAGATCAAGATTACTTCAAGAACAAATAGAATATTTTTTTCGCATATGATTCTCCCTCTACTCGTTTTGTGCGAATCATCTTCATCACTTCAAAATAGCACATGGATTTCTCTGAAATTATGCTTTCTCATTTAAAATCATTTCATTTTCGAACTATAAAAAATATGTAATCAAATAAATAAATACATGTTTTAAATGCCTTCAATAAGTGTCAATAACGTCTTGGTAAAATCCCCAATTTGGCAAACTATTCGATATTGTAACATCTTCTAGGTCTCAACCCATATCCCAATAATTGCTTCCCTGACAAAGGAAAAGAAACAAAGGCTTGTAGGAATCTCAAAATATTTTTGGAACACTTCCACACTAGGAAATTTGTAACATCTTGTGAAATTGTGGAGGTACACAACTTCAAAACACCAATCATACACAACGATAATGATGATGGGTAGTTGTTATTTTTTTCTCATACAAAGACGTGTTTGATCCAAAATCAAACAGACCATAAGTGAAATAAATGTAAATAAATGATACATTAATACATCTTACTACGACACGATTTTGCTACAACCACTCTTTGGGCAATCAAATTTTCTCTTGGCCATTTTTCAAACATATCGGAACGATTCTTTCTTTAAACATTCATACTTCCAATACCCACTTTTTGTAAAGTGTCTTAGATCATGCATGTTGTGCTCACTATTGAAAATGTGTTCTTGCCTCACCAGCAGCAAAGTAATTAGTTTCAAATACAGAGCATCTAATAAATCATTTTCAAGTTTTCATCGTTTAAGATACCATTTGCAAAACCCATCAGATGAACCCGGACACATGTGCCTTTATAGTGACTTTAATCAAAGCAAACGTTCATGCAGAACATGTGTGGAAAGACATTAACTTGTCCCCTGACTGCCTTCGACCCATTAAACAGGGGATTTATTATTCTAATGAACAAGGTAAAGATGTCATGATTCGCATGCACAAATTGTTATCAGAAAACCTCCTTTTGAGCACAAATTAGAGATGCCAAGCGTGAATCCCAAGTACTTCTAAATAGAGTCTAATCTTAAAATATGTCAATCACTTGGTATATTGCTATGTTGACATTGCCCATTGTCACTGACATGAAAATGGCGCCACTTGGTACACATTTTGAGGATGGACCACATGCCATCAACTTTGCATGCTTAAAGCTAAGATAGGCGTCTAGCTAGAGTCTTAACCCACCGGCATAGAAGGACTAATCTTCTTTTGGATGCCCTCTATACATGTTCACACAACTAGCATGTTTTTTGCTTGCAAGCTCACATTGTATAATCTAGTTAATGTTTTCCCGACATGTGCATAGAGTTGTACTACATGTCTTCTTTGAAGGATTATCTAATAAGAAAACTCCATCACCTCCACCAAAGAACACCAGCAAAGATGTATAGACCACTCTTGCTCGAGCATGCAAGTGCAAAAAGAGATGCACAGATCTCTTGGGTTGTTGTGCCTTTTGCAACATGGAGGCAAGTTAAAATGGAAGCAAAGATTTTGCAATCTGTGGGAACATGCCTCACTCTTGGGTCCATAATGATCAAACTCGACTGCAATTCTGTTGCGGACTAATGGAGACTACAAGCCGCCAATGTCACCAGAAGGTGTGCTATCAAGGCAAGCACAGCAACATTGTTTTGAACGAGTACATGAATGGCCACCATTACACCATCGTTAAAAAAAAAGCAATCAAGCGCACCTCGTAACATGGGTGCTAAGCAAAATAAAAGAAGAAAATCGAGAAGAACCCCTCAACTAACTCAAACACAATCTTGCAATTCATTTTTTCTGAACATAAATGCAAGAAAGTGCACAACCAGAAGGTCTACCGAGCAAATAAGGAAGCATAGATAAGCTGATGAAGGAGAAGACACTTTTCTGATTCCTCTTCCGAGCTTGAATGGTAGAGGGTATTACTTTCTGCCTTGCCTTTGTGTCACTCATGGCCCGTCACGAGGATTGGAACCATGTGCCTTATGTCATCACCATGGACAACACTTAATAAAAAAAAGGTTCAAATAGGTTCATGTCATTGCTATATTCTTAGATGTTGACAACTCCTCAATTCAGATGTAGTGCAAATTGTATGGTCACAAAGACATGGAGAATCGGACAAGGTTTGTGTTGTAGTTGTAGCGGGCATATCTCTCGGCACAAGAGCGTGGAAAAGCAATCATCCCCCATTGTGATGGCAGGCTCCTAATTACTGTTATGCAAGTGATGCCTCATGCTATGCACACCAATTGTGCGCAGCACATCCACGAGAACATGAAGTCAAAAGCGAGTCAACGTCTTTTCTTTCCTCGCAAACACCTTCAATGTCGAAGAGTTCAAGCGTACTCAAGAAGAGCAATCAAGGGCATGCAAGGAGGGTCTAGAGTACATCTTGGGTACGTGTGCAATATGAGGCATCCCAATGGACAGCTGGAGTAAGTTGTTCATCGCTGTTGGAAGTGACGTAAACACAACGATAAACAACTGAGTCATTCCATGCCCGCATTATGGACCTCCACCATCTGAACACCTTTCACTCACTTGTCGAGCTTTACGTGTGGGTGCAAAGGTTATGTGTAGAAAACCAGAAGCTAACACATGACCATGAAACCATGCTTTTCCCCTTTGTTGGCCTTAAGGTGAAAGAACACATGCAAAAGGTAAGGGGGTGTGATATCATCCCAACGAGACCACTCTCTGGGACCGTTTCATGCCCAAAAGGCATGTACGATCAAGATGTGGACAAAAAAGAAAGAGGTGTAGTTTTGAACTATTGGCCACGTACGACTACCCATGTCAACACACAAGCACGTCGTCTCCTTCATGTAAGAGTTAGTCCGAGGATGTACGCAGACAATCCCTACACAAAAAGGTGGTAAAAGAAGAACTATTATCATCTCATACCTGGAGTGAATCATTATGTGGTGTAGTACGCGTAAAAAGTGTGGGGCGCCCAAGGGAAACATCGTAATTGTTGGAAGTAAAGATTCAAGTGGAAGGTGATAAGAGAATTGCATGAAGGACCGCATCTTTAGCCACTTGTGGCTAGTTAGAGCTGGCCCTAGGTGGTGCAAAAACCCACATGTCGTCTTCCTAGCCAACGTAATTTGAACTCATAACGGATTTCTTACTAGAGGAGGTAGAGTGTAAGGTGATGGTGGACAAGGCCCACAAAATAAAAGAGAAGGAACTTTGCGAAGAGCAGACAACGATGATGAACCTAGGGTTACGCTTGTGACAAAGGGGGTAAATGTATCGGCAATAGCGAAAGAATGAATTGCAAATGAAGAAACTACAAGTGATGAAACAGATGAAGTATCAATAGTAGCAACAATTCATGACAAATCTTCTATTCATTGCGAGTGTGAAACAACAGATCTTGCCTTGTCATCCTAGGTTGACAACCCTCGAAGTCCCAAGGTAGCACCACACAACACAATCGTCAACGACAACCTCTTCTGCCAACTTGAAGGGTGATGAGACCTAAGACTATGTTACAACCAAGAGGGAGGAGTGGGGGTAAAAAAAATCTCTCCTTCAGGCTCGTCCTGGGACAATGAGCCAGAAGGATGCAAAAGAGTGCAAAAAGTCCTTTTTGAGTGAGGAAATGTAACCGGTTCTTTCATGCAATGATTTCATATGCACTAATGAATGTTCTTTATTTGTATGCCCTTAACTATTCCATGTTTTTTTTTGTTCTTCTTGCATGTCAGGCAGATCCATGTGCTTCCTAAGACAATGGTCAAGATGCAACCAAGGATTGAATTTCATCAACATAACGTTAGATTGCATGTGGCCCATGACAAGGGTTATGAGGTGAAAACTGTAAATGTCACTTGCTCTAAGATGGCCAATCTCAACTTAAAGAAGACAAAGGTGGAAGAGACTCGATATCAAGTGGCAAACCCATGAGAATGTGTGCGTCCCCCTTTGGGAACGACTTTCAAGATGCATGCTAAGATTTCAGTGAAGGGACATAGTTTCCTATTTCTAAGGTCATATGTTTTGTGAATAGCCTACCAATGTACTTTCAAGTGTGGATTTGTACATGTGACTGAGCACCTTCATGGAACTAAGCATTATTTTTGAAAACTTGTCATGTGTTTCTCTTCCCCATGTTGTGCTTGTTACTTCATGCCACCGATTGAAACCAATTGAATTGTAGTCATGAATGTTTGATGTTGGTCTTTTTATTTAGAGCCACAAGCTACCATTCTAAAGAGACATAAAATCTCATGTAAACTTGGTAAAAGATTATATAAAAGATGTAGACATGATTGTTAAATTAAATTGATGTATGGATGCTATATGTAACAAACCTCATGCCACAAAATACACAACGTCCCACTTTCTCTGTCGTTGTACATCATTCAATGAAACTTAATTGTGTGTCCATGTAATTGTAGTTGTTGACACAAAAAGCACAAAAATGGTGATGGTGAGTATATAGGAAAACTCGCACGTCACGTGGTGAAATCAATGTAGGTTTCATTGCCCACATATGAAATGACTTGACGAACAAATAACACACATACCCATTATTCTAACAAAATGCAATGTACAAATGAGACACATCATAGATCTTAAAGGATAATGTGTACACTTATCCCTTAACCCTAAACCACAAGATGGAAATGTATAGGGCATATCATGACTGCTTCTTTGATTAATAATACATACTCCTAGTATGTGCCAAACTAGGGGTAAAAAGGTGTGTGTGTGTGTGTGTGTGTGTGTGTGTGTGTGTGTGTAGGAGAGGTCCCCCACAAATAAGGAGTATTAGGCAAACGTGGAGAGGACGTACATCTATGTATGATCCAAACCATGGTCTCGGATTTAGGAGGTATGGATGTCCTTGATGGCATCCCATTCCGCATTAACTTGTCGTGTCGCGTTGTCTTTGTGATGGCCCATGCAGCTTTGGCTTCCCAGGAATGCAACGTGGCCGCTGTTTGCAAGGCTTCCTCTTCACGCCATGCACCAACTAGGTCCAATTGGTGTGGCCCACTTTGAACGTCACTCATATTATTGTCAGTACAATTTTTATCAATTGGGGAAGTAGTACGTGTAGCTAGAAAATAAACATTAACATCCACATTTCAATTGAAGCATAGATTTCAAGTAGGGAAGTGCTTGCATTGCACATAATCATGTTTAATCATTTAATTGTATAAGACAACGACCAGTTTGACTTGTTTTTACATCGCTATAAGTGGCAATCTATGGCAAGGCACATCACACGCGAAAATCGATGTGGACAAGTCACCACTATTAATCCACAAAACCCACTGCTTAATGAAGATGTGGGGGTTAATGCGGGTGGATTAGAGGTTTCACTCCCGTCACGAATTCAAGTTAGGGCATTTGGGTTCAACAATGGTTTCACGAATTAAGGTTGCAAACTATGCCTGCACATAAAATTTGCACAAGGTGGATTGTGCTCTATACTTGGAAATGACTGACACTCGATCATTGGACACCAAACTTGTTAAGAATCCCGTGGACCAAAGGATGAAGAAAAGCTCAATCTCCCCATGTAACAATGGAAGCTCATCCCTATGTGGTCTACTAGGCATGTCATTTGCAATGATGTCATTGTAACAAGAGCAAAGAATGGGGTTATCTCTAATGCGGGCGTTTTGCTCAAGCCGATGTTGAAAGTTGGTATGTGGAGCATTAAACCGTTCCTCATGTAAGTTTGGACTTAATGCAAATACAAAGTATTAGTTTTCAAGAGTTGCCTTGAAAACAACTTTGTGCTTTTGGTGGAAATTATTGTCATTCCTCTTTTCAAATGGCCACCTCCTTCTTCTTTGCCGTATATTTGCTATGGTGTACACTAGTTGTGGTGATAATGATTATGTGGAAAACGTTCCCATTCACATAACATTAGAAAAAATGACTTCAATGAAGAATATCCTTCCATCAAAGATATGTTACATAAAGATGTTTTGATAAAGGATACATCTTCATCATTTTGCAAACAATCAAACATAAAATTAAAACTTCAACTATATGTCTGAATGTATAAAACTTAGTTTGTACATCAAAATAATGTATGGTAAAAGATGACAGCATTTAGTTTATATATACATGCACTCGAGAAAAGGATGAATTCAGTTATTAATTTGATTTCATATACATCTCAATTCATTGTCATTCTGAACATATTATTTGAATTGTTACTGATAATGTTTGCCTAAATTTCCGAAGTAATGTTTTTTGTAACTCCTTCAAACGTAAGAATAAAAGAGCCTTCCTAAGATTAAAACGAAGCTCACCTATCCATTCACTTAATTTCTTTGGTAAACAGTGCTATTGGAATTGACTACATATTTTCCTCTCTATTTACATGGATCTAGGTCATTAAATGGTTTCTATCAAGAACTGAATGAAAACGTTTGAAATTCAAAACAATTCTATACCATCATAATTCATATGAAAGTTATGTGTATCTGCTTTGGGAACCTGCATTGAACTCTGATTTTGATTAAGTTTTGAAATGATACAAAACCAACCCATATTGAGTTGATCACATGTTGACATCCCAACCAATCATATAAAACATATTGTTATCCTTCAAGTACAAGAAATTTCTAAGCTCATATTAAATATTATGTTTATAGAATATACTATAACTTTTACATTTTCAGAAATGGATGCATGAAATCACATAATTTTATTGATACATAGAACCAGTTGTTATGCCCATGGGCATACAAGAGTCCCAAAACCTACGAGCGACCTATGTTTTGCTTCATCACTTCTGTTCTACTTCACGACTTACTCGCGATAATATTTTTTACTTGCTCGTGAATACGCCACATCTCTTGCGGATGACAACTACTTTTTGGTCATTTCCCGAACTTACTGCAACCTACTCGCATTGTTACTTGACAGTTCAGGACTTCGGGCAACAGTCTCGCGAGCAATTTTGATAGATCTCGCGAACCTTCAATTTAACCTGGAAGCCACGCCCCCCCGTCAAACCAATAAGGGACATCTCAAATCTATAAAGCACAACACGACGTCGCGTCACGCGAAGCGCCAAACAACCAAACGGCATGACCGGGTCCCATTGTCAATTTGTATACACGCTAACGAGCTTCGAAAATTGTATTAACGAAGTATGCTTCCCACTTTTAAAAATACCCATGTTTCCCCAATCTTGCACAAAATAACAAACTCAATATCCAAATGTGAGCAACTTCACATTTGTGAGCTAAAAACTTAGTATTCGAGCGCACAAGTTTGGGTTGAGCAAACGATTGATCTCCACATCAGCTCGAGGATTGCAAGTGTCTTCTAGCGCATCTCCACCAACAAGAAGTTTGCTAACCTTGCCACGAAGTTGGCAATCAGATCGAGCACAACCGGCAACAAGAAGAGGTAACCCGCAAAGACATCGGCGATGATAGAAGGTAAAATGTGAAGGATCTTTAACCTCATCCAAGGGGACGAGTGGATGACGACTGGCACTTCCACCAGCGCGACCAATCTAGACTCAAGCACATTTGACATGCCAATCTTGCCTTCACCACCGACCTATACAACTTAATGAACAACACGAGACAAGATCGCGGAGTTGAGTATGTAGCTAATGTAGATGGAAGCGTTTTGACGAACGCTTGACAAACAACAACACTAATATGTTGTGGAGATTCATGACTCAAAACCGCAACAAGTAGTACTCAACGATCGCCTCCACATTTGTGAATCCTCAAATTCTCCAAGACTCCATGAGTCGTTCGATCTAGCAAATCACAAGGGACTAACGGTCAAGATCTTCTTAACGAGTTTGGAGGTATACTTCATTATTTTTGAGGTTCACTCTGTCGAACCTAATATGAACCTCTTTGCCTCACTTTTGTAAAGCATGGCATGAAGTTGGTGGGCCAATCTCATGGCCATCCAACAAGAGCAAGCAGCCTTTGGCGCTGATCCAACCGCTACAACATCATCAACACCAAACGAACTATCTCTCGAGCGTGTTCACCCAACCAAGAAATTTTCACCCCCATCTTATTGGCGCAGGTTAACCTAGGCAACCGTTGCTCGCTTTGGTAAGCTGAATAAGAAAATGGTGGTTTGTTATCGCTTACACAGATAGAAGCAATTGTCTTCTAAGGCAAAGTACAAGTAGAGCTTCAGAGAGATTGTCACTGGCAACAACCTTGTAGAGGATGAACTATCTTTTCACTACAAAGAGATATGAACAATGCACTTGAAATCTACGACATCACAAAAGACTTGCTACAAATCATCGCAGCTGCTAGACGCATCGACCCTACTGATTTCAACTCAAAGATTAACAAATCATATGTCTCGAACAGGCATCTGTCATAGTATTTAGAGTGTTTGACTCAGCTAAAAGTTGTTGCCGTAAAAAAAATCAGTGGACCCGCTACAATTTCAAAAAGATTGAACACATCACAAAGAACAACCTCTGACAAAACTAGAGGATTGGAAAGTAGCAAAAAAAAAAGCAGGGGAGGAGTTGGGAAACGGCAGGGGGAAAGTTTACACAATGAAAATCTTGCCCTTGTTGAAAAACATGCAACGGAGGATAGCCCACCCGAAAAGGTACGATTACTTAATACGAGGGCTCATGTGATCCCAAAATCTGATGAGGGATATAAGGACGACCATCCTATAATACTCCTCATAGTGCACGCAAGGGGTGTAAAAGTCGCAAAACCTTGTCCGCGTTACTTTATCAAAGTGCATCTCATACTTTTCTATCTAATCAAGAGGTGACAAATTTGGGTTCAAAGTACGAACATGGAGGTTTTTGAAGGAAAAATCGTCAATTGATGACTTCGTAGCTGCCTAGTTAAGCAGCCATTTTGACTAAAGATTGAGGATGTATAATACGCAACATCTTGGAGATCTTGCCAAATGAGTGACTACAAGGTGATTCTCGAGCAAACTTTCCTCTACCTAAAAAACCCATTAGTCAACTAGAGCAGTAACGTTGCCTTCATCAAGCAGGATGGATGGTACATCTTGTTGCCACATGTGCCGTAACAAAAATCATGTTCAGAAGTAAAAACCACCACACCAATAGCAGCCGTGAACGCATGCGAGCCACGATCACCAGCTGTGCCAATCTCGCGCAACGTGGCAAAACGATACCTGAGGAGGGGATTCTTACATAGGTGGTCCACGTTTATTCGAGCATCACCAGCCACGATTCAGTCATTGTTGTTGACATAACAGCCCCATTACCCTCTGAGCCTCAGTTATGTCAAAGTTGGACAACGTACTAGAGGATTTTGCGTCACTCGTAAAACAATTCGAGGGGTTTTTCCCAACAAGCTACTAAGTAAACTCACTCCCAAGCGCGACATCGACCATGGCATTGAGCTCAAACGTACTCTGGATCAATCCATAAGGGAACCTACTAGATGAGTGACCATAAAGTCACATACCGCAAACAACAACTGGATGACATGGTGGTGCATCCGACCGTTTGTTTCTCCATATGTTGCACCATTATTGTTCGTAAAAACAAAAAATGGCAAAATGTGGATGTTTGTGGACTACCGAGCATTGAACGACATAATGATCAAGAACCACTACCCCTTACCTTGGTCAGATGAGCTCTACGTCAAATTAGGTGGATTAAGAATTCACAATCAAATCGATCTTCGGAGTAGCTAAAATCAAATTTACATCGCTTACAAGGATGTAACAATAATAGCCTTTTAAACACGTGAGGAACACTTTAAGTTCATTGCAATAGCGTTTGGACTCACAAACACCCTCGCATTGTTCATCATCATTTTGAGGCCTCACCTTGACAACTTAGTTATGGTGTACCTTGAAAAAATCCTCGTGTAAACCTGAACCCTAGAGGATCATCAACAACATCTAAGGCAAGTGCTCAAGTTACTCCTACTGCAAATGTTTTACACGAAACTCTTGGAATGTGACTTCGGTCAATGATCAAACAAGTTTCTCATTTACATCATTGACCGTGGTTGACTTTCCATGGATCCAAGAATGATGTCCACGATAACAGAGTGGCGAACCCCAACAAAAGTCCATAACGTACAAGTTTTATGGGATTTCGCAAGTGTTATCGGAGGTTTGTGAAGGAGTATGCCCAACTATCGCGGCATATTTCCAACATCCCCCCAAAAAACTACGGGTGGAATTGGGGAGACAGCAAACAAAACGCTTATTCATTTTTACATGAAGCTCCAACCTTGGTGCCAACGTTTCGATCAAGAGATCCATTGACCAACTACATCTTTCCCACATACGCCTCTGACTGAGCAATAGAGAAACTCTTTGAAGAGGGCAAAGGAGGAGAACAACCCATCACGTACATGTCGCAAAAGCTTCACAGAGAAGAGCTCAACAATGCCGTCCACGTTATGGAATTGCTTTCAATTACACACGCCTTCAAAAATTGGCGCTGCTATTTGGTGTGCCGCAAATGTGTGGTTCAATCAGATCACCACGCCCTCAAGTACATGAAAACCTAGCTCAACCTCAACCAAAGAAAAACTCGATGGATGGACTATGAGATCAAGTATTGGGCGGGGAAGACAAATCCAGCAAACGCGCTAAGCTATCGGCCTGATCTCATGGAAGTCAAAGCCTTACAAATTCAAGCATATCCATATGCTAGGAAGTTATTCGCACGTGGCTATGAGGACCACAGGATCGAAACTATGAAGAACCACTTAGTAGGCAAAAAAAACTAATAGATCAAGTCCTCATTCTCGAAATCAAGGAGCTATAATGCATGCTTCTAGAGGAATGCCACAACACCGGTACTTTGGAGCCGACAAGACTTTGATAAAACACAACAAGTACTATTGGTAGAACAAGATGGGGGTTGACTTCGCAAACGTCTGGAAACAGTCCAGCTTATGCTCGAGACAAAAGATTCCACGCACAAATTGTATTGGTTTGCTACAAAAAGTTGCGATACCGGAGAATCATTGAACTGACATCTCCATGGAATTTGTCACTAGTTTGATGTCACACAGACTGGGTTCAGTGCCATATTTGTTATTGTTAACAGGTTCTCAAAGATGGAATAGTTCATTCCAATTATGAAGAAACCGCTAAAGGGGAAACACCACCATTCCTTAGCCAAATCATGCAGCTGCGTGGAGTCTCGTGCTCGATCATTGTTGATCCACATAGCCGATTCATTAGCCAGTTCTTGCGAGATTTGATGCAACAATATGGCATTCAGCTCCAACTTTCAACTCTTTTTTATCCACAAAATTCTCGACAAACCGAGCAAACCAACCAAATGCTAAAACATCTCTTATTAACCCTCTACTAACCTCACGATAGTGATTGGGTTGTCAAGCTAGTTGTAGCCAAAATTGCATGCAATTCAAAAGCATCTACCTTAATGGGGAAAACAACGTTTGAGGCAGTTAATGAAGAAAATCGAACCACCCCGACAGATGTACAGACCATGAGCAACATCCTTGCTGTCGTCACTCATTAATCAGAATTATTTGCCATCTCGAAGAAACTCGTCAAACCTTTGTAAAAATGCAAGCAGCCATGAAGTCGTATGCCAATAAATATCGTAAACTTGAGTAGTTCCAGATGAATGACAAAGCTTTGCTCAATTCCAAAATAGTTAAACTCTGTGGATCATGCAACCCAATGCTCAAATACCGGTGGTTGGGGCCTTTCAGTATTTTTGGGGCGCACACTGCGATTTTCAAAAAACTCTGACTACCCATCAATATGCAAAATCAGCCGATCTTTCACATTAGCAAACTAAGACAAAATGTGGAACCGACAAAACAATTTCCAAGATGCGTGGCACCTGCCCTGCCACCAATGATCGTAAACGGTGACCAAGAGTACGCGGTTGAGGAAATCCTCAATCAATACCTGTAAGGAGGCAAAGCCCTTTGTCTTAATAAGTGGAAGAACTATGACACAGCAAACAACAATTAGATGTTGCATAGCCAACTCATAGACGTTTATCCTCTTATCAACGGCTACCAAGCTTGACTACGTCCACGTCATAGTAATGCACCGAGCTGTCGCAGCTAGAGGGGGGAAGGGTGTTATGCCGATGGGCATACACAAGTACCAAAACACGTGAGCGACCTATTTTTGGCTTCGTCGCTCTTGGATTAATCCGTGACTTACATGGGAGAGTGTTTTTTACATGATTGAGGGGAACTTTGTTGAATACCCGAGAACTCTCGCATGATGACGACTACCTTTGCGGTCATTTCCAGAACTCACCGGAACTTACTCGCAATGTTACTCGTTACTTCAAGGCTAGAAGCAACGATCTTTCGAGCAACTTCAACAGATCTTGTGAACCTCGATAGAAACCATTCATTTCCCCCTCTAACCCACAAGGGACTTCTTGAATCAGCGCATCAAGACACCATGTTGCGTCACGCAAGCAACAGAATAACCAAATGGCAAGAACGAGCCCCATTTTTACACTCTCGCCATTTGTATCTACATTGTCAAGTTTCAACAGTTGTATCAAGTAAGTATACGTTTTGCTCGTCAAAAATACCCAAATAAGCCCAATCTTGTAAAAAGCAACAAAATTCATTAAGAATTGCGAACCACTTCACTTCTGCCAACATGACACCTATATCAAAAGAAAAATGTGTTTTGTTTCATAATATACACATAAATGATGGATGATTTATAACTCAAACATTGCAAATCTTCAACAATTTCCCATGAAAGAAATCGTTCGATGACATACGTTGAAATCTATTAAATAATGACGAGGAACAATTTCAATGTTTTTTAACATCACATTTGTTTTTGAATTTTTGAGTCTAAGCATATCAAAACTTAAATTCCTTGTAAAAACCTACTTAATGCATTTTTCGTACTTACTGGATAGATGAAAAGCTAGAATGCTTTGCATGAGTTGTCATCATACCATAAATGTGTGGTTTGACAAGGATCAGAGAGCGAACTATGTGCCTTACAAAAAGGAAAGCCTTTAAATGAGTTTTTGTGTAGGGAAGGGTTTTGCATTGTCTTAGTTTCCGATGTATGGTCAAATTTGAAAACAAGGAAAACATTTTTTTTCAATAGTTTGTCACAAGTGTCACTTATTGAATTTAGATCTTTCGGGATTTCATTGTGGGTATGCTCACATAAACCTTCACTCTTCAAAAAACGTAAATGTGAAGGTGTTAAAGTGATTGATGACATCCATCATGGATATGACAGAATCCCAAGTCGACTCAAACAAAACCATGGTGCATGAGGATTTCTAACCCTTTAGCCATACCGTCAAACCGCCTATACGTGAGAACCCCTTCTTTATCCACATTTTGTGCTTGAATTCCCCTTGCCTTATACTGACTTGCCCTCAACATCCGAAAGAGTGAATGAAACCCCTACATTGTGATACCAAAGTGAAATGTTAAGTAAATCCTTTGCCCACTTAGCCAAAATAGTGGTTCTTTGGTTTTTCATTATGCTATTTTTGCGCGATCCTATCCAACCACTACAAATGAGAGACCTGAGCTTTATCCAACTCCAAAAGGCAACACACTACATCAAGGGTGTTGGTTTTTTTAGAGACTGGTCCATTCCTTTAGTGTGCTAAACAAAAGTATTAGAAGATTCCATTCTATGATTATCACATAATCTGAATTATTTGAAAACCATCATCTATATCTACAACCATCTTTAGGTGATGAAAGACAAATTCATTAATGCAAGATTAAATTTTCATTCCAAAAAACAAAAATATTTTTTTTGTATTTGTGAGCATGACATTCATTCTGTAATATCTATTCCCATGAAGCATTAAAATAGATTTACATATA
Organism: Penium margaritaceum; assembly: GCA_023375785.1. Classification (NCBI taxonomy): domain Eukaryota; kingdom Viridiplantae; phylum Streptophyta; class Zygnematophyceae; order Desmidiales; family Peniaceae; genus Penium; species Penium margaritaceum. Next base: position 58,045 of record SZWC01002284.1, read on the forward strand.
TTTCCGTCAACTTCCATGTGAAAAATCTTAGTAATACTTGCATCTAGCTCATTAGAGTTGTAGGGTTGTAAAATCTTGAACAATGATTACACATTTGAGTTTTCTACTTCAATCCCCCTTGCTTTCAATTGTGTAAGATTTGAAATATTTTCATTTCATCACAAAGAATGCATTCTATTTAATCTATTACAATGGAATCATACCTTGAAATTATCCTTCTCTCGTTGTTCATCACTACATTTATCACACATGTAAGCTCCGTTGGCATAAAAGCTTCAATTGAAAGGGGTAGTTCTTGGAGGTAAGTTGAGCTAGTCTTTTTAATCATTTTCTTTCTTGTGACATATTTCATACATTACTTTGGTTCACATTTCTGATCAAAACTTCATTTCTTATACTAAAAGATGGTTTTAAAATCAAATGGTTGTGAAAAGGGTGAATGTTTATAGATCAAAATCATCCTCCATATCTCTTTAATGTATAATCAATCCTCAAATGAAGTTAGAGTATGTGTTAGTACGTTTGAAAGCTTTCAAACAATTCATTGGATTTTCATATTGTGGTATTTACATGTTTATTCCTTGATAGAATATTGAAAATGCAAAAACATTCCTTATTCTCAATTTCCTTTGTTTTCTTTATGGTAAATGTTCTCATTTAGAACGAGTTACTACTGATTCATGCACTCATTAAACAGTGAACAACAAAATCAACAATACACACAAAACTACAAAGAAGTTTCCTCACGTTTTTATATCCGGCTATGAAGGTGGTGAGGTCCTTCTAACTCACAAGGGTTTCAACTTTTCCATGCACTTCTTACAAGAGGTAAACCGAGGAAGTATCTTGGAAAATCTATATAAGAGCTTTGTGAAGCTTCAATTAAACAAATATTTGTCATAAGGAAGATTCATGCATGTGTTTTTCAGTTTCCACTGAAAAAGAGATATCTCACATTTAAAAAACTACACGTAACATATTCCATGTTTTCTAAAAACTCTGAATTTCAATAAACGTCTTCTAGAATAAAAATGTGATAAGATTATAAAATGACTTATTTCTGGCTATACCATTCTATAGTGAGCCCAAACGTATGTATTCTAACGACAAGAAATTCTTGTGATCCACAAAGTAAACGTCTCTGCTCAGACCCCACGAAGGCTTTGTTGACCGCTCCCTTCCAAGCCCCTCCCCCCCCCTCTACCAACTGACCTGGAGAGTTCACATGATAGATAGATAGATTATTATGTTTATCGTCGCTACCCCTCCACGGGGAATGGACGGTGGCACAGAGCCACATGTGACAGTGAGAGTCAGGAGGGACATCCACACACGACAAACATGGAGAGGGGCATGCATGTGCCCACTGTCAAGTGTAAAGAAGCACACAGGGGTCAAAGCGAATGAAGTCCTAGCGAGATTCTGAGGGGGGGAGGGACTGAGCAAACGAGGGCAATAAGAGCGACATGCCAATGGTGGCCAAAGAGGCCTAGTAACGGCATATCACAAATGCCGAGCTCAGCTGCGCGGCGGCCAGAAGGCTGCTACATACTACGAGCTCGCTCCATACGAATCCACCATATTGATTGAATAGCGGCTGTCATCCTGGGCTGCAGATGCTGAGGAAGTGGCGTTGGCGCGGGGGAGGGGGAGCACGGGGTCGATGCGGGTAACCCAGTGTCTGCTGCAGGTTGGGGCTGCTGTGGTAGCTGTAGTAGACCTGGAGCATACCTGCCACACAAGACGCCAAGCAGGCCTGGTCCTCGAAAGAGAGGAAGTCCTTTAGCGAGAAGCACCGCAGATCAGTAGGAAAGAGACAGGGAAACCGACCCCGCACCTCATAAAACACTGGACAGTCCCGCACAAAGTGCANACTCAAGATGTATCAAATTGCGCGGTGTTGATCTTGCGACTGTCGTGGCCGAGACACACCATAGGATTCCATCGAGATGTAGTTTGTGGGCGTCCTGCAGGCCACGGGGGGGGTCACATGTGAAATAGGAGCGGCGTACTAGCGCGAGGGTGGGTGGGCCCCATATTGCAATGCCATACATTAGGCGGGAGAGATAGAGGGCACGGACAAGAGTGAGGCGGAGGGACACAGTGTGTATAGAGGATGAAGTGCATTTTCTTCGGACGGCCCCAAGCACCTGTTGTGCCTTGGTGATTAGTGGCTTTGTGTCAATTATGTGCCTAGAGATAGCAGAGAAGCGTAGGCCGAGGTAGGTGTATTCATTAGAGAGGGGAAGGGAGGATGCTGAGGGTAATGTAGGAAGGCAAATGCTTGGGCGTGACAGGTTACGAGATGGACGGAAGACAAGGACAGCGCATTTGCTTGGCTGGATTGTATGGCCAAGGGCACTGAGCGAGTAGAATGCCTCGTCCACTGCACGTTGAAGGCCACCGACAGACTCAGAGAGGAGGACAATATCGTCGGCCTGTAGGAGGAGAGGAATGGGTGTGCCAAGAAGGGTGGGAGCATCTGTGTCGATGCGAGAGATGGCACGTGCTAGGGGGTCAATGTGGTAGTTGAAGAGGATAGGACTGCATGGGTCACCCTGCAGAAGGCCGTGGCGAACGGGAAAGGGATCGGAGTGGCCAGCAGGGGTGTGGACGCGGGCGCTGGCTGATGAGTAGAGTTTTTCCACAGCATGGACTTCATTGGTGGTTAGACCAAGAGCGGCAAGTTGGGCGAAAAGGAGGTCATGGCTGACGGAGTCATAGGCCTTGCGAAGGTCTAGGAAAGCAGCGTAGAGGGGGCGCTTTGTACGGCGGGCCGAGAGAACAAGGGTGTACAGAGTGAAGGCGTGGTCTAGAGAGTTGTGTTTAGGGAGGAAAGCGTTCTGGGCAGGATGAAGACATTGGATTGGGGGTGCACGTGACAGCAGCAGTGAGAGGAGGTAGGTGGAGTAGAGTTTGGTGAAGGTTGGTTGCACAGTAAGAAGGCGATAATTGTCGGGATCCGAGCGGTCCCCA